>OX276412.1:8996684-9107081 GCA_946251805.1 Cybosia mesomella | reverse complement strand
CATAACGTTTCACCCTACATTGATGTAAGGGCCTTCTCAATAGAAATTTCAGTACCAAAGGAATGTGTATGGATGCTGATAGAAAAAATGTCAACCGTATGGTGAACGAGTTGTAAATAAAATGTGAACGCACCACTTAGCATCGTTCCACTCTATTAGGCAAGTATCTGTGAGAAATGTCAAGTGTCAGCAGTTTTTGTTTGGATTAAAATTATAAGTGCAAACTCTGTAGAAGAAACATCCATGTTTACTTATCAAGACGTAACAGTTGAAAAGCGCACATCATATATGTTATACACCGTGTATAACTGTTTTCGGCTGTAATATTCATAGTTCCAGATTCATTGTTTTCTATTACATAAATTGAAATTGCGTTCTTTTTAGGGTTCCATACCTTTTTTTTTTTTTTTTTTTTTTTTTATCGTGCGGAAATCCCTTCGGATACCCCCCCGCCAGCCAGCGGGGGCGGTTATGTCGGGCTTGCACCGACTAAAACCGCACGCCGTCTCGGGTCTTCAGACGCCGGGGTTGTAAGGTTACCCATAGAGCATATCCCTCGCACCCCGGCTGACCCTGGGCCATCTCACCACTAACAGCATCGCTCATTCTGTCTCCTCTGAAAGCAGAGGAGTACGGAGAGCGATGTGTTCCCGCCACGTTGGGTATTGGCCGACGATCAATGCCAACCCTATGAAGGGGTGAAGGGGAAGCCATTGACCGCCGCCCAGGGTGTACCGGCCGCTCCGATTCCGTTCCCCCCGGACTGCAGCGGGATCGGAATCGGAGCGACACTCGAGGAGGTTACCCAACACACACCCCAGGGTTCCATACCTCAAAAGGAAAAAACGGAACCCTTATCGAATCACTTCGTTGTCCGTCCGTCCGTCCGTCTGTCAAGACCGTTTTTCTCAAGAACGCGTGGAGGTATCAAACTGAAATTTATATCTAATACTCAAGTCTACTGTCCCTTGGAGCTGTGAAGAAATCAAACTTCTAATTCAAAGCAATCAAAAGATACAGCCGTTTATGCCGCAAATTTTCAAACTCGCACGGGAATCAAAACCAACAGGGTACTTCCCGTGAACTTAGAATCTTGAAATTTGGTACGAAGTAACGTCTTATAGTACAGATGAAGGAAAATTGCGAAAACCGTAAATTTTTAGTTACATCATATAATAAAAAATATTTTTGAAAATTTTAAAGTTACTACATCTTTCTTCTCATGAACCCGTAGAGGTATTAAATTGAAATTCATATCAAATACTTAGGTCTATAAAATGTACAGAACCCTCGGTGTACGAGTCCGACTCGCACTTGGCCGGTTTTTTTGAAGTAATATAAAGCTCATGACTATTTCAATGTTGTATATAATCAAAACTTTGTACATTATACGTCACAATAATCCTTGATTGTGAACACTAATAAATAAAATAAAAATAATTTCATAGCCAAGATGTTTGAAAAAAAACTGGCCTAGTGCGAGTCGGACTCGCGCACGAAGAGTTCCGTACCATTAACAATGGAATCTATTTCCTTAATTTATTTTATATTAATGTAATTATTTATTTTTGTGGTGATTATAAAACTAAATATTCTGTGAATATTTCACGCGTCTGCCTATAGCCATTGTAGTGACACAGGGCACAGAGCATCCAGATTACGAAACATTGAAGCCATACGCCAGTACGCTCTAGCGCACGTCCGCGCGCCAGTAAGGAATTCGCGGAATGAACCCTTAGTACATATTCTTATCTATAAATGAACCGGCGGAGTGCGGCCCGCCGTTCTTATACTAGCCTATACCACAGATTACTAAATAGTTACTACGTAACAGATACTTTACTCAGTAGAAAAATTCCAATACCTACTGCTATAATAGACTACTCCGTCGCGTCAGCAACCACTGCATGCTAAAATGTGCCTAAATGCTTAAGCGTACAGTTGAGATTGCTTCGCACCGCGCGAACCCACAGCAATCGCAGGGCTGCCTTTTTGATAAAATTAAATTAACATCACTTTTTGTGTAATGTTATTGAATATATTCTGACTACTTCTGACTAGGTGGCACCTAGTTTAAAATTGTATCGTTTATAAAATATTTTTTTATAAATTGGTGCTGACTGTGCAATACATCTAGATAAAACATAATTATAGAGGTCAGTGTGTAGGTAAAATAAATAAAAAATCTTTAAAAGTTACATGTGTTTTATTTTATAGTAAGTATATGGAGTGAAGGAGGCCTGCCTATACTGCCACTACTTACGCTGCGACCCCGAGCAGCGCCACGCGATTCAACGACGAACGAATTACTTAGTAATTGTATATAATAGATGTAAGATAACAATTGTATATAAGGCTGATTGGTGGAAAGGAGATTATTGCTCGTGTAACTGAATATTGTATATATTAGACGGCCAATTTTGATGAATAAACACAGTTCACCCTTGCTCTCTTTTACTTGGCTACGGTTCCCCATTCCGGTCTAATAGTTCAGAGCAGATCCTTGGCGACGGTACGAAGGTCTGAGAGTAGACCTGGCCGGTCCAAGGAACTCAGCCAGCTGGCATAGAAAATTAGGAAGTACATAAAATACGGGTCACAATAGGCAAGTATAGGAAATTATTATTGGCTTTACACAATGATAATGATAATACTGCCGTCATAAGAAAGAAGGCCGTAACTAACAATTTTGTCAAAAATGAGTTATTTACATATTCGGAATCAGCAAAGAAAATGCTACCTTACGCTCTTACTCCCAAAGCTGTAACTTGTATGAGAGGCAGAGATATCATAAGGATTTTAGCCTTAACTACGACAAATATTCAGGAATTTGACTTTAAAAAGTCATAATTACACAATAAGGGCTTTTTAAAATAGCATTTCCGAAATGCTACTCTAGAAGGTCACAATTACCAATTAGGGCTTTTCAAGTAAGCAAAATCTTTAAAAATAGTAAGATAAAAAGCCCTAACTTTGCAATAAGGCCTTTTCTTATAAGTTTACTGAAGGGAAGAGCGCGCGGGAGAGGGCGCGGGTAGAGTATTTTGAATCCGCGTCGCATATTAATAAAATTGCTAGGCTCGAGTTAGAGGCCACGCGAGGTGCAGTGTGTAAAGTGCAGTGACGGGACGCCGCGGCAGCCGTTTTTACGAACCCTTATAGATTCGTCATGTCTGTCTGTCTGTCCGTCCCTATGTCACAGCCACTTTTTTCCGAAACTATAAGAACTATGCTGTTGAAACTTGGTAAGTAGACGTATTCTGTGAACCGCATTAACATTTTCACATAAAAATAGAAAAAATACAATAAATTTTGGGGGCTCCCCATACTTAGAACTGAAACTCAAATTTCTTTTTTTTCATCCAACACATACGTGTAGGGTATCTACGGATAGGTCTTCAAAAATGATATCGAGGTTTGGAATATCATTTTTCTCTAAACTGAATAGTTTGCGCGAGAGACACTTTCAAAGTGGTAAAATGTGTGCCCCCCCCCCCCCTGTAACTTCTAAAATAAGAGAATGATAAAAGTAAAAAAGATATATAATGTACATAACCATGTAAACTTCCACCGAAAATTGGTTTGAACGAGATCTAGTAAGTAGTTTTTTTTTATTCGTACAATTTACCTTTCATTCAGTCAACTCAAATATAAAATTTAAAAAGAAGCATTATTAATTATGTTACTTGCTGCTACGGAACCCTTCATGGGCGAGTCCCTTCATGGGCAAGTCCGACTTGCACTCGGCCGCTTTTTTATTTATGAAATAATATTGATATCTTGGTAAGTAATGTTTGTTTACGTTACATTATAATGCAAAAATTAGTAGTATAACTATAAATAATTATAAATTACGTAGATCAGTGTGAGTTATCTTACGTGTACGTACGTTATTATTTTTATTGAGTGTTTTTTTTTTTTTTTTTATTGAAAATTTGAGTGCGTTTGACTGCATCTCACCTGATGGTAAGTGACGATGCAGTCGAGGATGGTACACGCAAACTCAAATAATGCCTATTCACTCTCGCCTTGAAGGTCCCCAAATTATAGGAATCGGGGAACACAGACGCAGGCAAAGAGTTCCACTCCTTCGCTGTCCGCATAATAAATGAGGAAGCGTTGCGCTTGGTGCGGATTGGTGGAATATCAACAACGAAGGGATGAAAACGTTGCCCGCGTCTAGTTATCCGATGGTGAAATGGAGCTGGGGGAATGAGGTCATGCAGTTCTTGAGCACATTCTCCGAAATGAATCCGATAGAACACCGATATGCAGGCGACTTTGCGGCGATGTTCAAGGCTTTGGAGCTTGTTGCTAACTAGCTCGTCGTCGCCAATGAGTCTCCTGGCGCGTCGATCGATGGTGTCCAAAGTATCCAGCTGATAGCGGGCTGATCCATCCCATAGGTGTGAACAGTACTCCATACAAGATCGGACCTGTGCTTGATATAAAGTAAGAAGCTGTCCAGGTGTGAAGTACCGTCTCACCTTAGAGAGGATGCCCAGCTTCATTGCAGCAACTTTAGCCTTGGATTCTATATGTCGACCGAAATTAAGAGCAGATGTTAGGTGAACGCCGAGGAGCTCAAGATGATCGGATATTGGTATGGATTCATTTCGGAGAGTCGGAGTCAGGGCGAAAGGACTCCTTTTCGCGGAAAAAAGACACGCCTGAGTTTTAGAGGCATTGAACCTGACGAGGTTGGAGTTACCCCAGTCAGACACTGACTGAAGTGTCAGGTTCATGCGCTCTATCATGGCCCCTCTCAGAGATAGCGTCTCAGCGTCTGTAGCTCGTGAACTGGATAGGTATCTTTCCACAACTGTGATGTCGTCTGCATACCCAATGATACCGGGTTTCAGCAGATCATTAATATGCAGCAGAAATAGAGTTGCGGAAAGAACAGACCCCTGGGGTACCCCGGCATCAATAGCCAATAGGTCCGAGGAGCAGCCATCAACGACCACTCGAATAGACCGTTCCCTCAGGAAATCAGCTACCCAGTTACACAAACTCACAGGTAGCCCGTAGGATGGAAGCTTGCTAATAAGGCTAGCGTGCCAGACCCTATCGAAAGCCTTCGAGATGTCGAGAGACACAGCGAGAGCTTCGCCGTGTTTCTCGATGGCTTCGCCCCATACATGCGTGGCATACACTAGGAGATCCCCAGTGGATCGTCCTCGGCGGAACCCGTATTGTCGATCACTGAGGAGGTCATTGTCTTCTAAGTGTGCCAGGATGCGGGTGTTAATTACACGTTCCATAGTCTTACAGATTATGGAGGTGATTGCTATGGGGCGGTAATTGGCGGGATCAGCACGACTACCTTTCTTGGGCACAGGCTGCACGTTAGCAAGCTTCCATGACTCAGGGACTAAACCTGTGCTAAGATAGAGGCGGTACAGGCGTGTCAAAACAGGAGACAACTCAGGAGCGCAGTTCTTTAGCACTATAGCAGGTATACCGTCAGGTCCACTGGCTTTGTTCACGTCTAGATTACGAAGCGTTTTAATTACCTCCTTTTGGCGGATACGAATAGCGGGCATTGTAGTACCGCAAGGAGGTAACTGGGGTGGTACATTGTTCGCTGCATCCAGACGCGAATTTTCGGCAAACATACAGGCAAGCAGGTTTGCCTTATCAGTTGCCGTGTGAGCCAGCGTTCCGTCGGGTTTGTGCAGTGGAGGCAGAGACGAGCGACAAAAGTTCGCCTGGACCGATTTTGCCAGGGACCAAAACGCCTTACTCCCAGAAGGGTAAGAGGCTAGTTTTGATCCAATTCGGCGTATATGATCAAGACGAGCCATGCGCAGCGTCTTTTTGAAGGACTTGGCGGCTTTGTTGAAGGCTTTCTTCTTATGATGAACGGCGATTTACTACTATCTATATTACAATATACTATCATCATTACAATATTTACAATGTCATTTGATATTAGTTTTATTAAAAGCAAATCCAAAACAAACGACAGGTTTATTACACGTAGCTCTCGACCAGTTTCAAGCGAAGCGATTATGACCTTAAGTTAAAAAAAGGCGCAATTGCGTATTTAAGGCTTTACATGTAAAGATATTTGGACTTAAGAGAAGATCTAGAAGATCAAATTCCTGCTATGAAAAGTCGTAATTACATTCTACGTAATTACGGCCTTTCAGGTAAATATTTCATAATTTATTTTTATTTTTTTGCTTAAACAAAAGGGAAAATTTTAAATAAAAAGAATACCTGTGTATAAATTTAAATAAATTATGGTTCATATTAAAGCCTATATTTTTTTATATTTTATAAAACAAGAACCACTAAACGAAATCGATCAATAAATCGCGGGCCTTCATTTTGGATAAAACTTCAATTATCTCGGAATCAACATTGAAGTAGTTACGGCCTTCCTTCTTATGACGGCAGAATAATCCTTACAGGTAATTCAAATTGAAGTGTCTGTCCGTAACATTAAAATAACAGATTTTTTACGAATACATAAAAATATAGATAGGTAGTTATACTTATACAGATTGCAGATAGGTATCCGACTAGCGCCCCTCCCCCAAACCGGGGCAAGACGGGGACACCGTGGTTCCCAAACCCGAGGGGGCCATCTCGAAACCGGAGATGGCCCAGGGTCAGTCGGCGTGCGAGGGATATGCTCTATGGGCAACCTTACACCCCGGCGTCTGTAGACCCGAGACGGCGTGCGGTTTTAGTCGGTTCAAGCCCGACATAACCACCCCCGCTGGCACGCGGGGGGGTATCCGAAGGGATTTCCGCACGAAAAAAAAAAAAAAAGGTCTCCTTAAATAAGAAAAACCAAATAGGTATAAACAGTTTTTAGTCCGTCCGTCTGTCTGTCACTCTGTCTCTCTGTCTCTCACTCTGTCAAACAAACGACTTCGCTAATCTACGAATTGGCTCGGCCGATTTCGACAGAACTGCCGCCATCAGATAGTTGACGTTACAAGACATTACATTTAGACCAGTCATTTTTATTTTAGAAAAAGAATTAGGGTTCCACGCAAAGAATATTAAGACCCAGATTTAAGTCCACGCGGATGAGGAAGCGGGGTGTTACAATGAGTTTTAAGTACTTAAATGTTCCAATATTAATCTCCTGAACGTACCTGGACGCGTTGCAGCTATATCAATAGAGTTGAAGTTCTCGTTATAAGACTGTACAATACTATACAGAGGCGAACGTTTACCAGCGTTTGTGCGGCATCTGGTAGTAGCGAATAGCTATCACGGTTCCTGAGATACAGCCTGGTGACAGACAGACGGATGGTCAGCGGTATCTTTGTAATGAGTCCTAAGTCCTTTACCCTTTGGGTACGGAACCCTAAAAACTCAACTTGTCCTTTCCTGTATAAAATACAAGCTTTTGAATTACGAGTCATATTAAATTACATTAATTAAAAGCAAAATGACTTGCTAGAAACAGAGATATTGATGTTTTTATCCTTAATTAAATTTCTTCGAATTTGACTACTCATTGATCAGAGTAATAATTTTGACTTTCTATGGAACGCGCCGATCGGAATATTTATTATTTGTGGGATGTAAAGGAGTCTTTAATATAATTATCAATTACTGTTGTTCACAACTGGTAATCTGATTTCGATAAACTGAAACACATAATGTTACATTTATTAAAAGTGTCTCATAAACGTCAACGTTGAAGAACTTTTACAATTAACAAAACAAAAAGAACAATATATGTATTTAACTAAAACATACATTTGGTTTAACATAAAATAACATAACTTCACACCTGTATACCCGAAGGGGTAGGCGGAGGTGTATTACACACACACCCACGGTTCGCCACTTATGTTAAGGTCCCAATGTAATAGGGGGCGAGCCTATTGCCATCTACCATAATTTATTAAAGAAATTATCAACCAGAAGCAAAATAAAACATTATATTTTAAAATAACAAGCGGAATTAAAAAAAAATCTTTTTGAAAATAATTTTTTATTATGTTCTTGTTAATAAAACGAACTAAATTTTTTAAATCAAACGAGTCAAACTCGATGGGTTTGCGTCATTTCATTACAGAGTTCCTATCTTCCACCTTCCAGCTCCACCATCAGACCCTGGTTAAGATTGAAAGACTAACTAATCGTCAAGACTATTCAAACGAGCCCAAACTCGATGAGGTTGTGTCGTTCCATTGTGAAGTTCGGCCACCTTCCAGCTCCATCATCAGATCAGCACCATGTCATTATAATATTGCATTGTCACGCGATTTACACATGTATGCAAAATTTCAGATCAATCGGTTACCGGTAAGTGGATCAAATTTAATTAGCAAGATTTGGTTACAATCGGGACAGGTGAAGCTAAATAAAAGTTTATAAAAATAAAATAAAGTTAAGGCGTTCATTTACGTTATATTTTATACAGATACCTGGTTCCCAAACAAAGCTGCAAACAAATTCCATCAATATCAGGACGCATCCATATCGAACAAGATACCATAGAAGATGTGGAAATTTATCCAGCCTAAATCACTTTACTTAGATCGCATCTTCCCCAATCACAGTATAAATCCTTTTATTTCTCACATGAAACCAAACTAATAACCCGAAACCTAATAGAAGCCGTCCATTTCTTACAATAAACCTAGATAAATAGAATACTCACTACAAGTACTCTGTTAACTAAAGAAACTATTTCGCTCTTCGGCGACAGGAATAAGTCCTTTCCGGTCTATTAAATGAAACTAGATAAATATGTGGGACTATTCTCTTAACTATTCTCTATGAGAGTCTAGACTTCTAGGTTAAGCCTTCGTGGTTTTAAATCGTTATCATTATTCTTTTCTTTGTTTGCGAGTGAGATTTTTCTACTTGCTTTTGTTTTTACCTTCATGTAGGAGTAATTTAATGTGGTCTTATTGTTATTTATATTAGTAGGTGTTGCCCGCAGCTTCACACGCCACTTATTCTACTGCCCGCTACTCATGGGAACCTATTCAAGGGATTAAAAGCCTATGTGTTATTGTTATACCAGATTACAATCTTTCTGTGTACCAAATTTCAGCCAGACCCTTTCAAGTGTGATTAAGTAACAAACATCTTCATTCACTTTCACATTTATAATCTTAGTAGGATAGTATAGTATAGGAGGATAGGAAAGCATGGATATAATGTCATTTGAATGGGAGAATATAGTTGCAATTCAACGCGGTAGCCATTGCTCTACCGCGGCTTAATATTAACAGCCTTGAGAATTTTTAACATCTGCCGGTATGAGCACCGCCTGGTAAATTGTTGTGAACGAGCGAAACAACATTACAACCCGTAAACAGCAAACTTTGGCCCTTAAAATCTTATAACTTGTGAGATATTATCGCGTTGGGGTAACGCCTGGACGTCGTCCTTCCGTTCTAAAACTTTCAAACAATATGTATGTGTATGTACCTTTTTTTTTTTTTTTTTTTTTCGTGCGGAAATCCCTTCGGATACCCCCCCGCCGGCCAGCGGGGGTGGTTATGTCGGGCTTGAACCGACTAAAACCGCACGCCGTCTCGGGTCTTCAGGTGCCGGTGTATAAGGTGACCTAATAAGGCAATTCCCTCGCACCCCGGCTGACCCTGGGCCATCTACGGCTTCGAGATGGCCCCCTCGGGTGTGGGAACCACGGTGTCCCCACCTTGCCCCGGAAAGGGGGCAAGGTGGGGACGTCCGTTCTAAAACTTTCAAATAATAATATTATATATGTATATAATGAATCGCCGAAATGTATGTACGCGCATAAGTTCCGAACGACTTCACCAAATTGGATATTATATATTTTTACTTGTGTTCGTTATTTTCCGGACATGTTTAGTATGCAAGAAAAATGTAGGAAAGTCTACGGGTAAAGTGCTATTATTGCAGCGCGGCGGGTGATGTCAAGGCGCGCATCTACAGCATAATAAAATATTTATATGTAATAGTAAGAATAGCTTAATAAATAGTAAACTTCAGTTTCTAAATCGTTCCAAATATATCACTTTTCATATCAATTCCATTTAGTCTCCCCTACAATCGATCACCAAAATTTCTATACGTATCACCCTCTTTTCTAGCCCATTCTTATAGGCATACAATGTTACTTTCAATTTTAGATTAAACGGCAATCTTCATAAAATGCAATATTAGAGAGCTCGCATAAACCGCGGTTGGACTTATAAATCATTTCCTCGACATTATGGTCGAGGTTTTGTATGGAGCGCAATTTCACGGGTGCCATTTAAAAATGGATATATAGGCGATGCAACGTCTGTTCGTAGGAATGCATGGTATTGGAAAGTCAGGCTAATATGAATTGTAACTACTCATAGTTTCGAAAATTTGGTTTTGGAATTTCTACTAGAATGCCGAATTGATAACTGGATTGCTGTTTATATATGTTAGTGGAGATATATTTATAAACCATAAACGTTGGAGGTTAAAAGTTGGACATAGGTACTTTTAATAACTTACCGCACGATCTCCTTCGAGGCGGCGAGTCTCCTTGCCGGAACTCCGCCATGGGACCTGGAGGCGAGAGCCCTTTTGCAACTGTACCAGTGGCGAAAGGAGGCGCGGGAGCAGGGACTGAACCCCGAGCATCGAAAAATCGAGGCCGTGCAGTCCCGGCTCCGCCAGGCCATCGTGGTGGAGTGGAAGGAACGACTTGGGCGACCAAGCGCAGGGCACGCCGCAATAGCGGCGGTAAGGCCCATCATGGAGGATTGGCTAGAGAGGCGACACGGAAGCCTCTCGTACCGACTGACGCAGGTGATCTCCGGGAAGGGGTGCTTCGGGGACCACCTGCATCGGATCAGGAAGGAGCCAACGCCTGAGTGTCATCACTGTGACGCGAGCGAGGACTCAGGGCTGCACACGCTGGCGGACTGCCCGGCGTGGGAGGTGCCGAGGCGTGACCTCGTGGCAGCCATCGGGGTGGGAGTCCTCTCGCTCGGCAGCATGATTGCGGCAATAGGGCGGAGCGCGAGCGCGTGGGCCGCCGCCACCTCCTTCTGCGAGCATATAATGCTCGCGAAGGAGATGGCGGAGCGCGCCCGGGAGAGGTTAAGAACTCTCCCGGCCCGCCGAGCCCGCAACATGCTCGCCGCGCGCCGCAGGCGACTCAGGCGCCGGAGGTCGCTTAACGACCTCCGTCCTCCATGAGCGCAGGCCTGGGGGTGGCAGGTGAGGCCGCCTGTCACCCCAGCAGAAGCAGGCCGGGACGGTGGGGCGAGTAGTGCCCCTCCCCCAAACCGGGGCAAGACGGGGACACCGTGGTTCCCAAACCCGAGGAGGCCATCTCGAAACCGGAGCTTTCAGGTGCTTTCAGAGGAGACAGGATGAGCGATGCTGTTAGTGGTGAGATGGCCCAGGGTCAGTCGGGGTGCGAGGGATATGCTCTATGGGCAACCTTACACCCCGGCGTCTGCAGACCCGAGACGGCGTGCGGTTTTAGTCGGTTCAAGCCCGACATAACCGCCCCCGCTGGCCGGCGGGATCGGCCCTACATACTGAAGTTTCTAAAACGCTCTATGGCATATTTATGTATTGTCAAGTGCCTATAATAATAATATGTTTCATGGCGATATATTCGAAAATGAAATTAAAATTAAATTTCATACTTTTTTTTTTTTATTTATTTCGGACACGTCAATTTGACTTCAGCTCGCCTGATGGTAAGCTGAAGGTAAAGTCTCAGGAAAGAGGGTCACCATTACATACACGTACCATGTTAACAATGGTGGCACTCAGCTTGACGGCCTCATCAGAAGAGGATTGTTGTCGCAGCACCGCGTGACACCCACCGGTCCTACTAGTGCTGCGACCACAATCCCCCTACCCGGCTATGCACTTGCTGACCCCTGAACGCAATCAAACCGAAATTGGATAACTATGGAGGCTTTTTTGCAATCGTGCACGGTGGTATCCACCCGGCCGAATTTTGTGACAAATTTGTGTCATCAAAATGGTTATGTTGTGTCTCGACTAAAACCGCACGGTGTCCTCCCCAAGTGTCCGTTGCCGGGCACCCCGGGTAAGCCCTCGAAGGATAACCCCAGGGTTGCCGGCAGACTTTGGCCGCCACCGCGGCCTCGCCTGGTGGGGTCGGGTTTTATCCCGCTTCCTATTCCTAAACTCTAAAGATAAAGATAAAATATTCTTTATTGTACACCATAAAAGTAGTAATAAATAAATAATACTCGACTTAAGTTAATAAATGTACAATGGGCGGCCTTATCGCTAACAGCGATCTCTTCCAGGCAACCTTTGGATGGATAGAAATCAAAAGAGATGGATAAGGGCAGTGTACAATTAACAATGAAAAAGAAGAAAAATAAATTATACATAGATAAATAAACAAAAATTACATCTAGTCTATCTCTGTGCCAAACTTCATCAAAATCGGTTCTGTGGTTAAGGCATGAAAGCGTAACAGGCAGACTGACAGAGTTACTTTCACATCTATATAAATAAAATGAATCACTGAAATGTATGTACGCACATAACTTCCGAACCACTACACCAAATTGGATACAACTTTTTTTGTGTTCGTTATTGTCAAGATAAGGTATGTATCAAATAATTTTATTGGTAAATCCACGGATAAGGTGCTTTTATTGTACCAGGGCGAAGCCAGGACGCGCAGTGAATGGGTCGATTCCATTCTACAATGACTCGTTCTACACAGGAATAAATACTGATGACATTATGGTTCCAAGCAAACCGGATAAGAATTTTTATGTTCCATGGAACTCTTGTTAATGGCAGTTCATTAAAATTGGCACTTAGGCTTATAATTTCACTTGTAAATTGTATTTACTATATTGTTGTATAATAAACTCAATGAAATTAATATTACTCAACAAGGGACATAAAAGTCCCTCTTTAGATATCGTATGACTTATCTAGCAATAAATTTCAATTATTAAAACACAGAAATCTCTTCATATAACTACTTTATTTTATTGTACGTTAACACTATCAGCGTATAGAAACGTCGGTAGTGTAGTGTTCGGACCTCGTCCCAAACACTACGGTTCGTTTCCTGGCCGTCATGTGTCAGAGTTTAAAAATAAATACTTTGTATTTCAAATTAGCTTAGGGAAGAAAAAACAATTGCTCCGTGGAGCTGCTTTCGGCTGGGCGGCTGACAGCGGGCGACTAGACGCGCCGCCCGGGTCCGCCGGCCGAAGAGAAGATAATAGTGCAATATATTTAGGCTCAGTCCTTGAGCGGAGTTCGCGATTCCCTAGTTCGAAGTAATATAAAAGCATACGCGTAAAAACCTCCCTAAACCCGATTTAGGAAGCTTTGATGATATAATAAATGCCCATTTAAACTTCTTCCTCAGTGTTTGTCTTATTTTCTACACGAGGTATTGTGGCGTCCAAGCCCCGGACGCTACAACTGGTGGAGTCGCTGCGGTCCATACAGCTGGTGGTTGCTACAGCTACAATTGGTGTGGAGGAACGCCGGTTTCCATACAACTGGTAGAGGTGCTGGTTGCCACAGGAGCTAGTGGTTGCTACAGCTGGTGAAGCGCTAGTTTCCGCAGAAGTCGGAAACGCCAACATTCTGCAGTTGGCAGTGAATGGATCGATCCCGTACCGTTTGAAGAAAGACGTCGTGCGACAATTGGAGCGACGCATTTATCAGTATCGTTGTTTATTTTGCTTTTATGTGCTTTTATGTGATATTATGTGCTCAACGAGAAGATGGCTATGATGGTGGCTTGTTCCAGAATGTTTCAAGAGCATTGATAGTTGCCTGCGGGTCAATAGGGCCAATAAGGACTATAAGTCTTAGTAGAATTATAATTCACGTAGTGAATAACGTGTTATCTTGAACCGACTAAAACCGCATTACGTACTAGCGTAACTAGTAACTAGTAATATTTTATTATTAATATGTGTTCTCTGTTTATTTCATATTGCTGCGCTGCTGAAGATAAATAGATTTGTTTTGTTTTTTATGTTCGTGATGTTCTAGCGTAGGAGTTAGGCAATTATTTTTTGTACAATATTGAGAGTTTGATCTAAACTTTGTAAGAGAGTCAAATCGTTCTGGACATAAGCGCCGACGATGATTGAAAGTTAGTTTTCGATCAGACTTTTCTTTATAGAGTAAGTTCTTTCTCTTTAGTGTTGTTTTAAAAAATAATTTAGTAATGTGTAGGCGACATAAATAATTTTATGTCATCTTTCTTTTTAGTTAGGTAGGTCTTAAAAGTACTGTGTTACTAAGTCCTTTCAGGGCAAACCTTAAAATGTATCGGCAAGTGATACCAATAACTTTTCTTTGATGAGGCTGATTGTGGTCAGGTTTCTTTTAACCTGGGTTTTTTGCCTGGCCAAGAATGAAGCAATTTTTCTTTGTTCGTGTTTTTCAGTATTTATTACAGTTTAATTGCTATAATTTGAAATTCTACTATCGTTTACTAATTATTACAAAGATTGCTTCGTTATTCCCATTGTAAGGGACAATTCGCATAATTTTTTTTTGTGTCCCAGATTTAGAATGTCTAGGGAGTCAGACTGTCACATGAGGCCTTGGGCGTAGCTGCTGTAGTGTTCGGACCTCGTCCCAAACACTACGGTTCGTTTCCTGGCCGTCATGTGTCAGAGTTTAAAAATAAATACTTTGTATTTCAAATTAGCTTAGGGAAGAAAAAACAATTGCTCCGTGGAGCTGCTTTCGGCTGGGCGGCTGACAGCGGGCGACTAGACGCGCCGCCCGGGTCCGCCGGCCGAAGAGAAGATAATAGTGCAATATATTTAGGCTCAGTCCTTGAGCGGAGTTCGCGATTCCCTAGTTCGAAGTAATATAAAAGCATACGCGTAAAAACCTCCCTAAACCCGATTTAGGAAGCTTTGATGATATAATAAATGCCCATTTAAACTTCTTCCTCAGTGTTTGTCTTATTTTCTACACGAGGTATTGTGGCGTCCAAGCCCCGGACGCTACAGTAGCTTAGTGGCTAAAGAGTCAACCTTAAGATCGAGAGGTCCCAGATTCGAATCCTGGCCATTACATTACAAATGTAAACCGACTTCTAACACAAAGAATCTAGCTTAAATGAAGAGGTAACCGAAATTACTAGCACTCCCGCTAGTAATTTCGGTTATTAATATACTAAAAAAAACTATGAGTACTGTACGCGAACGTAGCCGGAGCAATGATTCCGAAGCAGCTCTGCTACCAGCTCCCTCACTCAGTAGGAAGCAAAGGCGAAAAATGCGACTACGAGTAAGTAGTTTTCAAACCGTAGCCCCACTAGTCGCTTTCGCGCACGGAAACCGCGTTACGAGGCACCGATATCGTCGTAAGTGAACGATATTAGCTTAAGTCTAAAAAATCGCGTAGTGGAAACGTGCGTAAAACTTAATCATTAATTTATCAACCGTGTCTAGTAAATTCCGATGCCAAACTAGGCCCGCAAAACCGGCACAAACAATTATAACGAGGTTAGGTAAAAGGGATCCGAACAACTATTTTTTATATTTTTTTTTTTATATTTAGGACACGTCAATTTGACTTCACCTCGGCTGATGGTAAGCTGAAGGTAAAGTCTCAGGAGAGAGGATCACCATTACATACACGTACCATGTTAACAATGGTGGCACTCAGCTTGACGGCATCATCAGATGAGGATTGTCGTCGCAGCACCGCGTGACACCCACTGGTCCCACTAGTGCTGTGACCACAATCAAATACTCCTAAAAGTACCCACAATATAGAAAACCGCTGTTGGTTAAGCCAATCCAGTCCGGAGATATTTCGATTTCAAAAATGGTCCCAATAAAAACAAAATGGCGGTTTTTACGAAAATCGTTTTTAGGCAAGATTAATCAAGTGTTTAACATGAAATAGTAATTTATTTTACAAAGAGGGTAAATCAAAAATGGACGACCGCTACGTCCCAATTATTACAACCGAAATCCGCTTGGTATTTCAATCGAGACAAAAGATCGATCGATTTCAAACAAAATACGACGATTACACAAACCAACAAATAAATACAATTTCAAGAAAATGAAATATATAAGTGGGTTGTTAACTAACCTTATTAATGACGGCCCCCGTATTAGGAACAAATGACAAAGTGATAATGTACCTAACTTAATCCTAGTCTAATGTATGTTGAGAATGCTTTATTCAATAGATTACAAAAATTATAAAAGATTTCACTTCCCTTTAAAATCGGTAACAGCGGTCCAATCTTCAGACGCCCACAATGAAACCAAATTAAAGTTCCAAATCAAATTCTTCACAAAAGAAGGCTGCACGAGTTCGTATCACACAGCGCGAACCTCGAGCGAATTAAAATCCAAAACAATAAATCAACACGGTTTTGCTCTTCCAACAGCGCAGGGCTGAACCCTCCAAAAACGCGTGAGCACGTGATCTACCACGATCCGACCTCGATAACTTTTCAAAGGCTGTCACCCGGCGCACTACTCGCGATGCACTGCCGGCATATCACGCCCACTTCATTCGGTACAGGCGTCGTTGTGCTCGTACTCCTAATAATGAGCGGGTAGGTACGTAAAGAAAAAGTAATATAAAAACACCGACACTCCAATACGCGGTGAAAACATCAACCTATAATTATTTAACAATTAAAACTAAACAAATACCTTTCTTTTTTTTTTCGTGCGGAAGTTCCCTCGGATATCCCCCCGCGATAAAACTGCTCGCCGTCTCGGGTTTTCAGACGCCGGGGTGTATGGTTGTCCATAAAGCATTTCCCTCGCACCCCGACTACCCTGGGCCATCTACGGTTTCGAGATGGTCCCCTCGGGTTTGGGAACCACGGTGTCCCCGTCTTACCCCGGTTTGGGGGGAGAGGTGCTAGTCACCCTGCCGTCCCGGTCTACATCTGATCGGGTGACAGGCGGCCTCACCTGCCACCGCCAGGCCAAACTATGGGTACCTTTTTTTTTTTTTTTTTATCGTGCGGAAATCCCTTCGGATACCCCCCCGCCGGCCAGCGGGGGCGGTTATGTCGGGCTTGCACCGACTAAAACCGCACGCCGTCTCGGGTCTTCAGACGCCGGAGTGTAAGGTTACCCATAGAGCATATCCCTCGCACCCCGGCTGACCCTGGGCCATCTCACCACTAACAGCATCGCTCATCCTGTCTCCTCTGAAAGCAGAGGAGTACGGAGAGCGATGTGTTCCCGCCACGTTGGGTATTGGCCGACGATCAATGCCAACCCTATGAAGGGGTGAAGGGGAAGCCATTGACCGCCGCCCAGGGTGTACCGGCCGCTCCAATTCCGTTCCCCCCGGACTGCAGCGGGATCGGAATCGGAGCGACACTTGAGGAGGTTACCCAACACACACCCCAAACTATGGGTACCTATAATATTGCACAAGCTATAATTTCCAACCAACGAATTCCAAAAATTCACTCAATTTCTATGATAGTAGCTTTACCATTGCTTACCAAATGTCATTGCGTTTTCAAGAATGCAATTTCTCAAAGAATTTTCTATTATACGTATTGAAGGGGCACGCAAAGAATGCATTCTTTAACATATCACCGGTGTGTAAACATATAACAGGTTTTTATCTAAGGGTTGGCATAGAAAGTAGTGTAGTAATTTGAATCCTAGGGCAATTTGTTTTGGGTACCACTTCCAGTCCCCTTTTGATTTATTTATAGTGCAGTGGAAAAATATTCCTAATGAAATCAAATTTCTTTATTCATATAGGTCACAAAGAAATAACTATGTAAGTCAAGCTTACAGTTTCTGCATGTACATTCATAGCTCGATTGGTTGATGCCCGCGGTATAGAAACCTATTCCAGGGATTAAAAGTAACTTATGTATTATTCCAGAGTGTAATCTATCCCTGTACCAAAATTTTAACCAGATCCGTTCAGCTTTTTTGCGTGATTGAGTAACAAACATTCAAACATCTTCACATAATTTCATTCTTATAATATTGAGTTGGATTTTAAAGGTAATAGGTAAAGACAGTGAAGAAATTAAAAGTCACCACCCCTCTTTTCTTATCGCCAATAATTATGTGATTTTTTAACACCGTATCAACAATTACGATGCTGCAAACAGTTAAGGTATTTAAATACATACAAAAAACTTTACTTTACTGGTGGTAGAAATTTGATGACACAAATTTGTCAGAAAATTCGGCCGGGTGCCATCGTGCACGATTGCGAAAAGCCCTCCATAGTAATCCAATTTCGGTTTGATTGCGTTCAGGGGTCAGCATGTGCATAGCCGGGCGGGGGGATTGTGGTCCCAGCACTAGTGGGACCGGTGGGTGTCACACGATGCTGCGACGACAATCCTCTTCTGATGAGGCCGTCAAGCTGAGTGCCACCATTTTCAACATGGTATGTGTATGTAATGGTGACCCTGAGACTTTACCTTCAGCTTACCATCAGGCGAGGTGAAGTCAAATTGACGTGTCCTAAATATAAAAAAAAATGAATAAAACAATATTTTTCACCTGAACTTCGGGCATGCCTGAACACGGGTTTCTCCGCAATATACACGTCAGTGCAACCTTTAAACAATAATACCTTAAGGGATATTGTAATTAAATAAACATTAAATACTTAATGCGGGTGTATGGCCCCCCCACCAAGACCTCCGGGGTCAAGTCAACCTCACCTACAAGCCAGAAATACTTGATGCGGGTGTATCCCCACAAAGACCTCCGTGGTTAAGTCAACCTCACCTACAAGCCGGTACAACTGCTGATTGACGGACAAGGCTTTCCTCCCAGGTTTGTAAGGTAGATGGCAGTCGCTCCCATAAATGTCGAACAAATTAAATCTAAAGGAGGAAAAGTCGTAAACTGACTTAAGAATGTCAAGAAGTTTACATTCGATTCCTCGGAAGTCTGAAATATTACCAACAACCTCCCACCAAACGATCAGAGTCATGTTTAGTTGTGTCAGCAACAGCATACAAATTTTTGGCCTGAGTCTGTTACAACCCTTAGAGGTTTACCCTAAGTGGTACGCACGTATACTGAATAATAAATATGTTAGGTGTTCGGGCGTTATTTATTGGAACTAAGTTTGCGATTTGAACCCTTGTAATGGCTGGTCAAGGGTAGGAAACATTTCAAGCATTTGCGCGGGTTTGGAATCTATCAATCAATGAAAGCAGTCCATTACTGTTACCAAACCATTGCATTAAAATCTGCATGTTTGGTAGGTATGATAAAATAATTGCAATGGAAAAGCCGCCTGAATTAACATACATTTTGGAAATAATTTGATTATTTTGAGACATAGGTCTAAGGACCACAGATATAGTTACACAATTAACATTTTCTTTCTCTCTTTTTAGGGATTTTCTTTAGAAAAGCCCTATTGCTATCAAGTTGTCGTCGACGTCGTCGTTGCCAGTTTTCTGTCACGGTTTTGGGTATGAAGGAGATGAGCTATCGAGTTGCTGTTTTCGGTAATAGATTCGTGCTGAGGTGAATCATTGCAAGATAAAAAAAAAAAAAACTGTCACGGTTTTGGGTATGAAGGAGATGAGCTATCGAGTTGCTGTTTTCGGTAATAGATTCGTGCTGGGTTCACCATTGCAAGATAAAAAAAAAAACATTAAAAATAAATAAAAGAAAATCCCTTGTATTCGGCTGAGCTCGTCTCAGGAATTCAACTTGTTTGATGTTACTCTTGAAAAGCTCTAGTAATCGAATTTTGAAAAGAACTAGTTCCTGTTTCTTTGCTTCTTCATCAGATGAAACTTGTTTTATTTATTCCATCAATTTTAACCTAGTCTTGGATTTGTGTGTTATCAGAGCCTTTTCTTCTTCGTGCCAAAGGCTGATTTGGAAAGTATATGAACCTTACAAATTCCAAATTTTGTTGACTCAGAACGTAGCCACAGCCACTGCGTTGTCTGTTGCCCTACAAATAGTGTAAATAGTAAGACAGCTCGCAAGAAAGGAACTTTGATTTAAGCCGAGAACTTTATTGTTAATAAGCAAATAAGGTTTATAGGTCTACAGGTCAGAAACATGTTCGGATGGAAAATAGAATAGACTAGGAGGCAACGTGTGAGTGACACATCCAATTTAACAATAATTCATTGGCACAGCTTAACGCTGATGCTTACGATCGAGAGGTCCATTTAATAATGTATAATTTCGATAGTTAAAAAAAGAGATGGCAGATGTGAGACCGAAACTATCTAATATAATAAAATAAATGTTTGTTTGTTCGTTTTTATGCACTGCCAAACGTTCATCTCGATGCGACCAGACTTTGTCAACTTATTGCGTGTAGGTAGGTAGGTTTGGACACGAAAGGTGGTTATTAATGAAAATTATGTAACGAATAAGCCATACTAAATATAAACCAGACATATCTAATAGCCCAGTACAGTTCACACCACAGCAATTTCAAGATATACCTATTCCAAGTGAACCTATCGAATACTATAAATACTTCAGGCCGTATTATCGTATACTATTCACGTAGAAAATTACCTGTTTCATTTCCAAGGCTGATATCAAGACCGTCGGTTAATAAAATAATCATGACCTTATTATTAGCGTCAGTACTAATATCTATTCTGTGAATTTTTTAAAGGTCTTGATGACACGCGGTTCGAGTAAAATTTCATGTAGTTCAAAAATAGTTTGTTTTTTTTTCTGATCCATTTTTGTGAGAAACATGAATTGCTGTTTTGATAATTCCTGTAAGATAGTAACATATTATCGACTCTAATTACATGTAGTGTAATTAGAGTCGATAATATGGTTTATTCACAGTTATGGTGGTTCACGTCGGTAGTGTACTACCGACGTGAACCTACTCCTAACACACGCAATTTAGCTCAGCTGGAGGGGTTAGGGGGAATGTTAGTAATTTCGGTTACTAATATTCTTATTAAAAAAAAACGCTCATACGCTATTTATACGCGGAGCGAATCTTCGCGAATTTTTCATCACTGTTTGTCAATCGACTGTATTTTTCTTTTATTTATAGCTATTGATGAGTTTTTGCTAGGCCCCGGGTTCGAATCCTGGCTCTTTCAGAACCGACGTGAACACACTCCTTTATAGCTATTGATGAGTTTTTGCTAGGCCCCGGGTTCGGAACAACTGCAGGGATTTGATCCGGATGCAAACGCAAATAATCTTTCAAAACAAAAATTTAATATGTGCAAACACATAGTCTAGATAACTGCTTTTGTTAGATTCTCGCAAGTAACAACAAAAGAACTGACGTCACTTGAATTTCGATTCAACCGTATTAAAGTAAGATTATGATATGATCCATAAGGCTTTTATTTGCTTTTTCTTTTCGAAGTTTATGTATGTTTAGTTTCCAAAGGTGCTTTGTGTTATTCATGTATTCTATTGATGTCTATATTACTAAAGTAACTAGATCAGTAGTTACCGCTCTAATCCCCTCCTATACAACATAAGCCTAGAAACGTATGGCCTGGCTCCCGACATTCAATAGCTGACGAGACGTTAACCGAGTGACAATCAGAGCACAAAATTGATAAATGTATGGTGAAAGAGTGCATTTTTCGGGCTCAAAACATTACAGATTGAACGGGACTAAGTTTCACACTTTATTAAAAAAAAACTATATCTGTATTTTATAAAATACCATTATGGATGGTATTATAAAAATTAAAAACTCTGTCATATTAAGGGGTGTGACTACAAATAATTAAATATTCTACGACATTCTACAAAGCGCGCTTTCTAGATCCAAAGTAAGCATAGTTTAACTAGCTTGCGTTATAGGTTGCAGAATGCGGATAAACATCTTTATATGCTTTTTTTTACATACTAGTACTAGTTATATGTAACTTTATTGAAAAATATTCGTAGAAAAATATTTCATTTTGTAACTAATTCAAAATTAATTCAATCGCGTCGGATTATGCAAGTGTGCAGTGTAGTGATGGTATTCCCAAAATAACAAGTCATATATTCACTTCAGCTTACTTTTAATGGACCCTTAGGTAATTAACAGAAAGAAGTCGTTAAGACCTTCATGAGTAGATTGTCTAGAGTTAGTAATATTTTATGACAAATTAGGTCTAGTAAGTGTTCCTGAAGAGTGTATATCTCTGTTAATTGAGTCAATGACAATGTCATTTCGTTGCTCAAATCACTCTGGCATTTACGGGATCACCCTACGGCCTGGCTCAAGGCTCCTACGCATAGGATTATGGGGCCTCGAATTCAACTCCTTTTCATCGCTGAGAAGCGGTCAATCAACACGTCCTAAGACGTGGAATATTTTTTTATGGCGGATAAAGCAGCCTAGTCCCTTGACCATGGTATAATTTTTATATTATATATATATATCAGTTAGGGTTCTATTCGGCCGAATAGAGGTCGGAGTTGATTCGGTAAAAGAGGAATGTGTTTGCTTATGCCCAGATTTGATGCTAACTCCGACTACTTCTGCACAGTTCAGTTCTGACCCAGAACTGCTATTAATTTCAGGCCGATCTGAGATTCCGCTATGGCTAGGGGTTTGCAATGAAAATCCTTTTATTGTATAGATATCCACCAGAATCCCCGCTAGGGAACGTTACCCCGTCAGCGCCCTAGTGGTATTAAAGTCCCACACTAGTTGCAAGTTTTAATTCATATAAAATGTGCTATCCTTGACTTTAAGCATTGAAATAACCACTGTCTTGCAGTTTAATAAATAGACTAAATGAATTTAGTCTCCAGACTCTGTGATAAGCTATCATCTCCAATTCTTGTTATTAAATAGATTAATTACTTACAAATAGCTCGATCTTTCTGACTCTGGCGTGCCCTTTTGAGTTCACTTGAGACCATCAGCTCAAAGGTCAGATATATATTATGCATTTACATATTTGAAATTAATTCCAAGACTGTGGATTACTAGAAGTCATACAGTGTCTGAGTATAGCTTGAGTTATTACTTGAATCGTATATAGAATTGGCTTCATTCCGTTAGATCAGATAGTAGCTTGACGTATCAATCTTTCAAACTCATTCATAGCTTCGTGTATAATTCATAAAATAAGCCTAGACATGTATGATGGTGTTTTGCGGATAAGACTCGTACTTTATACATATTATTTACAATGTAAGTCTCGTTCAGCGTGACCTTATTAACTGAATAATTATCATCCTTTAAGACACCATTTTACTATCGCCAAAATGGGGAAGGGAATTAATCTAAATCATTGAAATAGCAGATATAAGAAATTAAGTATATTTATTTCATAAATGAAGTTAATAGAATCTGGGTGGATTATTTAGATCAGATGTGACCGATAAGAGTCACATCTAGACCGAGCTTTCTGTTCCTATGGCCAAAAATTACAGGGAAAAACGAAAACTCAGAAAAAAACCCTTGTATGCCATTAATACTTAATTATAACACAAATATTTACACAAGACTTAAATCTATTTATGATAAAATTACATGCACAATAATTTTATCGGTTATTGTGTGCTCGATGAAATGTTATTTACTTGTTAGTTATCCTTTAATCTAATGCCGGATAATTTGTCTGGGTTTATGTCTGACCCAATACACAATGATGTATACGTGTGTTGATTTCATTGAAATCATTTCAGTAGTGACTTACAAACACAAGAATGGTTTTGTTTAGAACATAATAACATGATTGTGCAATTAATTTAGTTATTAAGCACATTATAAAAGCAATTTACTTTCAGGATTTATAACTTGATCTTGAATACCTTTACAATTCATCTTACACAGACACAATTTAAAACAGTTTATACACATTTATAAACACATCAGTTCAAAACTTTATTCATAATATAAATATGTTCTTAATTTAATGCAATTTTAATGATTTGTATGGGCTGATCAATTCATTATATTTAATTAGATGATTGTATGGGATTTAATGTCTGTGCTGTCCTGAGACATTTACACATTATCAGTATAATATGATTAAAACGATTATTATAATACATATGTATGAAATTGTTGGATCCCAATACGATCTGTATTTAGACAATAGCTCGTATTCTTTATCGGTCATTAGGTCCATTATTAATAATTCGTTTGATTATGTTTAGCTAATAAAGTCAGTCAATTATAAAATTCTATGTACAAAGTTTTGAACACTAAAATTATGCAATTTAGTATACTTTACCAAAATCAGCTTTCTGCTCCCACACGGTTATTATTATTCCCGACTAACTCTTATACAATTATTATTTAAATTTATTTATTACAAGTGAATAAACTAGTTCGAACAATACAAATAAAATTATCTAAAACCAGACTAGCATTAACTAGTCAAATCTTTCTATTCATCCACTAGGGAGCTATATGTAGCAGATATGTCTCTCGACCTAGGGTTGAAACCGTTCTGCCTCTCTGTTGTCGTTCCTCGAGCGTCGCCAGCGCATACCAGATTCTCCTGGCTCCGCCCTGCATTTTGCATTCTGCCAATGGAAAAAATCAAAGCCAGTCAATTGTCCGTGATTGGTTGATACTTCAGCGTCGTTATGGTGTGTCTTACCCGCCACAGAATTTGGCGGCAAAGTCTCCACGATAATAATTTTTTGTGCGTGTTATGGGCTTTTAAAACTCTTACGAAATGTCTCCCTTTTACAAATTTATGACGGTTTTTAAGTGTTGAACCCATCAAATTTCGTAGGATTTGAGGTCATTATTTATTCCTCTCAAGTTTAGCACTGACATTTAAAATAGTTCTGGAATGTCCAGTGCCAACTTTATTTGAAGCAGATGTTGTTAGGCGATAAGAGAAAAAAATAGGGTTTGTTTTGGCAATGAAACGTAATCTATTTTTGTATTATAAATGGTGAATAAGTATCTGCAATACCTGGCCATCTCACTCTCACCACACTGAAACAACCTGCTATATACCATAGTTACATAGCCACGTGGGTAGCTAATCAGCAAAAACTTTAAAAAGAGCTGTAAACCATCAAGCAAGCCAATAACTGTGTATCTGTTTCAACGTAACTTTGAAAAATCCTAATCTAAACGTTAGTTAGTCATAACATAACACAACTTCACGCCTGTATCCCCGTAGGGGTAGGCAGAGGTGTATTACACACCCGCGATTCGCCAGTTTTTTTAGGTCCCAATGTAATAGGGGGCGAGTCTACTACCATTTACCGGGCACATAGCTAAGCGAGCGGTAATACTACACATATATACTTAACTACGAAATGTCGAGATGTGTGCCCGGGGCGATTGAGGACTTATCTCGGCAGTCCGTTACGTACGCCACTGGGCTACCGCCGCTTTTATTATGAGGGTTTTAATGAAAATGCTTCGAATATAAAAGACACTCCCATTTTAAACAGATTAATATCATATTGTTCACAATGTTTTTGTATACAAAACTACAGCACGTACTAGTCTTTTGTAACAGACTACGAAATGAAAGGGTCGTTGGGCCTTTAATGTATATGACCTTCCGATATGTCCTGCTATGTGTTGTGAGAGCATTCACACCAACCTTTTATGGATTCTCTATAAGCAGAGTAAATAGGAATAATGGTTGTCTATAATAATATTGTATTATTGTTATCATACGTTACAATGTAGTAGTTTTTTTTCTTCTTGCGGAAATCCCCTGGGGTACCCCCCGCCGACCAGTAGGGAAGGTTATGTCGGACTTGAACCGACTAAAACCTTAAGCCATCTCAGGTCAGACGCGGTATAACGTTGCCCATAAGGCATTTCCCTCGCACCCCGACTGCCCCTGGGGTTTCGGAACCACGGTGTCCCCGTTTTGCCCCGGAAAGGAGGGGAGGGGGGCGCTATTTGCCCCGCCGTCCCGGCCTGCTTCTGCTGGTTTGACGGGCGGCCTCACCTGCTACCCCCAGGCCTGCGCTCATGGAGAACGGAGGTCTTTGAGCGACCTCCCGCGTCTGAGTCGCCTGCGACGCGCGTCGAGCATGTTCTTAATCTCTCCCAGGCTCGCTCCGCCATCTCCAGACTTGGAGAGTGCAAAATGAACAAAATGGTGTAAAGGTTATCACATCCAATTTCATGCATCTTACGAGTGTACTGTAAATCCCATAGGTCGCTGGTTCAGATCCGGCTCGAAGGACATATGTTAAAGCACCGAACTTCTTACTCAAAAATGAACTCTTGTGTCCACTAGTAGTAGTTAAATAAAACAAAAAAAAAGTATATAAGTATGTTTATCCGCATTCTGGAACCCATAACACAAGCTATAGTTAAACTATGCTTACTTTAGGTCTAGAAAGCGCTGTGTAGAATGTCGTAGAATATTTATTTATTATTATTATTTATTATTACTGATCTGAACTGATTCGAACTGTATATTGACCTTTCAAAATAGCTCCATTACAACATACATTATTTTAGCTTATATACTAATGTGTGCGAACCAACCATATCGCGATGTAACACGCCATCTTGTAACAAAAAGTAGAACCAAATGTTTGAATGTTGGTTTGGTCACGAACAGTGAAACTAAACCTGTTTAAAAAAATAAGTTTACTGAATTGTGTTTAGGTTTTGTTCGAATTACGCATTTTATTTATTTTAGTGATAATGAGTATATATTTCTTGTGTATAACGACCAAAAATATATTTCGGTGTAAAATTTACGCCACTTCATATAATTTATGCTGACTGTTAACCTTATTGAAGTCAATTTAGCCAGTTTGCATCGCAAAATAAATTTCTCCTAAGAGCGAATGCTTTATGTAGAACTAGCTGTTGCCCGCGTCTTCGCCCGCGTGGAATTCTGATGCCGTTCCCGCTTCCCAAAGGGATCATTTATACCAGGGATAAAAAGTAGCCTATGTGTTATTCCAATATATAATCTATCTGTGCACCAAATTTCAACCAGATCCGCTCAGCCGTTAGAGCGTGACTGAGTAACAAACATCCTGAACTTACAAACGTCTTTGGAAATTTTCACATTTATAATATTACCAGCTGTTGCCCGCGACTCTAGCCACGTGGAATTTCGATCCCTTCCCGCGTCCCATGGGAACATATTCCAGGGATAAAAGTATGCTATGTTCTATTCCAGACTATAGTCTATTTCTGTACCAAATTTTAGCCAGATCTGTTCGGCCGTTCTGGCGTGACTGAGTAACAAACATCCATCCATACATCCATCCATAAATTCATCCATATACCCAGTCCATTCATCCATCCAAACTTTTACATTTATTATATTATAATAAATATTGTGGGATAGTATAGTATACTAGGATTGGTTTTGATAGGCATCAAGATGGTTAACTTTAAGAACCAAACTTAGCTTTAACTTTATGTGAATAGGTCTTTAATATAAATTCAAAAAAGATTAACACATACTTAAAATTAATTTATTCAACTACATTACGTAGGTAATTCTTAGTTACAGCATGCACATCAAATGCAGCCTTTACTTGAACCACAGATTACATAATATTATTCTAATCTTGAACTCAGAATGAAAATGAACTAAAAATATTATCCATATAATATATGTGAAATAACACCAGTGAATAATGTTATATGCTATCACAATAAGTATTATTTTTGAATCGTTTAAGAGCTAACCGATTGCTAATCGAAGACTAAGACTGCGTTTCCAACAGAGATGTGCGAGAGTGCGTAGCAGAATGTATTTGTTTAGGATCCAATAGAATCACTTAATTTACCTAGCCTCGTTAAGCGCAGCTGTGGAAAAGGCTCAGCGGACCGATGCTAGGCAAATTAAGTGATTCTATGATTACTACCTCTGTTGTGTAGCAGTAGAGCGTTCGACAGCTAAGTCAGAGGTCGTGGGTTTGATTCCCACTCCGTGCAAATATTTTTTGCATGAATATGAATATTTGCATTGGTCTGGGTGTTTCTATAAATAATATATAAGTATGTTATTGACCAAATAATATATAAGTATGTTTATTCGCATTCAAGAACAGAGAACAGAAGCACAAGCTACTTTAGCTTTGCTTACTTTGGGTCTAGATGGCGCTATGTAGAATGTCGTAGAATATTGATTTATTATTGGTTATTAACAAACACATCGATTTGAGATGGCCTACTATCGTAGATACTTAGTCATCATTTATAATACAAAAATAGATTACGTTTCATTGCCAAAACAAACCCTAATTTTTTTCTCTTATCGCCTAACAACATCTGCTTCAAATAAAGTTGAACAATTAAGGTTAAGTTGGCACCGGACATTCCAGAACTATTTTAAATATCAGTGCGAAACTTGAGAGGAATAAGTAATGACCTCAAATCCTAGGAAATTTGATGGGTTCAACACTTAAAAACCGTCATAAATTTGTAAAAGGGAGACATTTCGTAAGAGTTATAAAATGCACATAGAGCCCATAAATCAACACGCACAAAAAATTATTATCGTGGAGACTTTGCCGCCAAATTCTGTGACGCTGAAGTATCAACCAATCATTGACAATTGACTGGCTTTGATTTTTTGCATTGGCAGAATGCAGAATGCAGGGCGGAGCCAGGAGAATCTGGTTTTTGCGCTGGCGACGCTCGAGGAACGACGACAGAGAGGCAGAACGGTTTCAACCCTAGGTCGAGAGACATATCTGGTAGTGAGAACCACCTCCCTAGAGGTGGAATAGAAAGATTTAACTAGTTAATGCTAGTCCGGTTTAGATAATTTTCCTTGTATTGTGTGAACTAGTTTTAATCACTTGTAATAAATAAATTTAAATAATAATTGTATAAGAGTTAGTCGGGAAATAATAATGAACTAGTGGGAGCAGAAAGCTGATCTTGGTAAAGTATACTAAATTGCATAATTTTAGTGTTCAAAACTTTGTACATAGAATTTTATAATTAACTGACTTTATTAGCTAAACATAATCAAACGATTATGTTTGGACCTAATGACCTATATGAAATACGAGCTATTGTCTAAATACAGATCGTATTGGGATCCAACAATTTCATACATATGTATTATAATAATCATTTTAATCATTATTATACTGATAATGTGGAAATGTCTCAGGACAGCACAGACGAGAGTGATGGCGATTCCATTAAATCCCATACAGCCATATAATTAAATGTAATGAATTGATCAGCCCATACAATTCATGAAAATTGCATTATATTAAGAACATATATATATATTATGAATAAAGTTTTGAACTGATGTGTTTATAAATGTGTAGGTATAAACTGTTTTAAATTGTGTCTGTGTAAGATGAAATTGTAAAGGTATTCAAGATCAAGTTATAAATCCTGAAAATAAATTGCTTTTTATAATGTGCTTAAAATAACAAACTATCACACAATCATGTTATTATGTTCTAAACAAAACCATTCTTGTGTTGGTAAGTCACTACTGAAATGATTTCAATGAAATCAACACACATATATATATATATATACATATATATACATATATCTTTGTGTATTGGATCAGACATAAACCCAGACAAATTATCCGGCATTAGATTAAAGGATAACTAACAACTAAATAACATTTCATCGAGCACACAATAACCGATAAAATTATTGTGCATGTAATTTTATCATAAATAGATTTAAGTCTTTTGTAAATATTTGTAATGGCATACAAGGGTTTTTTCTTTGAGTTTTCGTTTTTCCCTGTAATTTTTGGCCATAGGAACAGAAAGCTCGGTCTAGATGTGACTCTAATCGGCCACATCTTATCTAAATAATCCACCCAGATTCTATTAACTTCAGTTATGAAATAAATATACTTAATTTCTTATATCTGCTATTTCAATGATTTAGATTTAATTCCCTTCCCCATTTTGGCGATAGTAAAATGGAGTTTTAAAGGTTAATAATTATTCAGTTAATAAGGTCACGCTGAACGAGATTTACATTGTAAATAATATGTATAAAGTACGAGTCTTATCCGCAAAACACCATCATACATGTCTAGGCTCATTTTATGAATTATACACGAAACTAGGTATTCTATGAACGAGATTGAAAGATTGATGAGCCAAGCTACTATCTGATCTAACTGAATGAAGTCAATCCTATCTAAGGTACAAGTAATAACCAAGCTACTGTCTGACCTAACTGAATGAAGCCAATTCTATATACGATTCAAGTAATAACACAAGCTATATTCAGGCACTGTATGATTTCTAGTAATCAAGAGTCTTGGAATTAATTTCAAATATGTAAATGCATAATATATAACTGACCTTTGAGCTGATGGTCTCAAATGAACTCAAGGGGCACGCCAGAGTCAGAAAGATCGAGCTGTTCGTAAGTAATTAATCTATTTAATATCAAGAATTGGAGATGATAGCCTATCACAGAGTCTGGAGACTAAATTCATTTAGTCTATTTATTGAACTGCAAGACAGTGGTTATTTCAATGCTTAAAGTCAAGGATAGCACATTTTATATGAATTAAAACTTGCAACTAGTGTGGGACTTTAATATCACTAAGGCGCTGACGGGATGACGTTCCCTAGCGGGGATTCTGGTGGATATCTATACAATAAAAGGATTTTTATTGTGAACCCCTAGCCATAGCGGAATCTCAGATCGGCCTGAAATTAATAGCAGTTCTGGGTCAGAACTGAACTGTGCAGAAGTAGTCGGAGTTAGCATCAAATCTGGGCATAAGCAAACACATTCCTCTTTTACCGAATCAACTCCGACCTCTATTTAGCCGAATAGAACCCTAACTGATATATATATATATATATATATATATATATATATATATATATATATATATATATATATATATAATATAAAAATTATACCATGGTCAAGGGACTAGGCTGCTTTATCCGCCATAAAAAAATATTCCACGTCTTAGGACGTGTTGATTGACCGCTTCTCAGCGATGAAAAGGAGTTGAATTCGAGGCCCCATAATCCTATGCGTAGGAGCCTTGAGCCAGGCCGTAGGGTGATCCCGTAAATGCCAGAGTGATTTGAGCAACGAAATGACATTGTCATTGACTCAATTAACAGACATATACACTCTTCAGGAACACTTACTAGACCTAATTTGTCATAAAATATTACTAACTCTAGACAATCTACTCATGAAGGTCTTAACGACTTCTTTCTGTTAATTACCTAAGGGTCCATTAAAAGTAAGCTGAAGTGAATATATGACTAGTTATTTTGGGAATACCATCACTACACTGCACACTTGCATAATCCGACGCGATTGAATTAATTTCATTTGCCACAAAGACTATCCTCACACTCATAAGCATCGAAGTTATCCTGAAATGAAGCAACTAAGTTCTTATACATAGATTCAACTATATAGACGATCACATAACTGGGCTTGAACCACCACAGATTGCTACACATTCTCATACATCTCTGGTGCAAACGCAGCCTAAGCGTGCAGATATTTTATATATATTTAACATTTTAAACAATAGATACTCAGCCGCCTGATGGCAAGCGCTTACCTTTGTCCACAAATACATACAACATGCTTATATAATTTCGTATTGCCAACCTCACCCTCTCTCTACAAGTGACAGTCTCACGTACCAAAAGGTATACCTGTGCTCTATACTAGCCACGGTTATTAAAAATGTCCTTACAGATAAATTCAGTAAACAAAACATTACGGTTGCAGTTTCACTGGCACCAGTTGGGACCATGCTGCACCTACTCTGATTAAGCATACTCCAGCATAATCATTGGTATTTCACCTTGGGGCCCTTATTTCGTTCTCCTCTTTCTCTTGATCTTTCTTATCTTAGCTTTTATGGGAGCGACTTTCGTCTGACTTTTTTTTATATATTTAGGAAACGTCAATTTGACTTCACCTCGCCTGATGGTAAGCTGAAGGTAAAGTCTCAGGAAAGAGGGTCACCATTACATACACGTACCATGTTAACAATGGTGGCACTCAGTATGACGGCCTCATCAGAAGAGGATTGTCGTCGCAGCACCGCGTGACACCCACCGGTCCCAACAGAGCTGCGACCACAATCCCCCTGCCCGGCTATGCACTTGCTGCCCCCTGAACGCAATCAAACCGAAATTGGATTACTATGGAGAGTTTTTCGCAATCGTGCACGGTGGTCCTTTTTTTTTTTCGTGCGGAAATCCCTTTGGATACCCCTCCGTCCGCCAGCGGGGGCGGTTATGTCGGGCTTGAACCGACTAAAACCGCACGACGTCTCGGGGTCTTCAGACGCCGGGGTGTAAGGTTGCCCATAGAGCATATCCCTCGCACCCCGACTGACCCAGGGCCATCTCCGCTTTCCAGATGGCCCCCTCGGGTTTGGAAACCACGGTGTCCCCGTCTTACCCCGGTTTGGGGGAGGGGCGCTAGTCGCCCCACCGTCCCGGCCTGCTTCTGCTGGGGTGATAGGCGGCCTCACCTGCCACCCTCAGGCCTGCGCTCATGGAGGACGGAGGTCGTTAAGCGACCTCCGACGCCTGAGTCGCCTACGACGCGCGGTGAGCATGTTGCGGGCTCGGCGGGCCGGGAGAGTTCTGAACCTCTCCCGGGCGCGCTCCATCATCTCCTTCGTGGTGGCGGCGGCCCACGCGCTCGCGCTCCGCACCATTGCCGCAATCATGCTGCCGAGCGAGAGGACTCCCACCCCGATGGCTGCCATGAGGTTACGCCTCGGCGCCTCCCACGCCGGGCAGTCCGCCAGCGTGTGCAGCCCTGCGTCCTCGCTAGCGTCGCAGTGATGACACTCAGGCGTTGGCTCCTTCCTGATCCGATGCAGGTGGTCCCCGAAGCACCCCTTCCCTGAGACTACCTGCGTCAGTCGGTTTCCGTATCGCCTCTCTAGCCAATCCTCCATGATGGGCCTTACCGCCGCTATTGCGGCGTGCCCTGCGCTTGGTCGCCCAAGTCGTTCCTTCCACTCCACCACGATGGCCTGGCGGAGCTGGCTGGATTTCTCGAGGCTCGGGGTTCCGTCCCTGCTCCCGCGCCTTCTTTCACCACTGGTACAGTTGCGAAAGGGCTCTCGCCTCCAGGTCCCATGGCGGTATTCCGGCAAGGAGACTCGCTGCCTCGAAGGAGATCGTGCGGTACCCGCGGATGACCCTAATGGCCATCACCCGCTGCGGAGCGCGCATCATCCGCACACTTCCGGCCTTCAGGGCCTCCGCCCATATTGGGCACCCATACAGGGCCATGGACCGCATGATCCCCGCGTAGAGTCTCCTGCAGGAGTCATCGGGCCCCCTCATGTTGTGCAGCAGCTGCGCCAGAGCGAGAGCTGTGCCCTTCAGTTTGGGGGCCAGACTTCGGATGTGCTCTCCGAAGTCTCATCGGCCGTCGAGCACGAGCCCCAAATATTTCATTTGGGGCTTGATGCCGATGCGATTACCTCCCACGATGAGACTGGATCCCTCAGGTGGCTTGCTCCGAGGCCCATGAAAGAACAGGGCCTCGGTTTTATGCAGAGCCACCTCGAGACCCAGCCGCCAGATCTGCTCCACGACTTGGGCAACCCCGGTCGTGGCCTTCAGGGTCGCTTCGCGGTACGTCGCCCCACACGCCGTTACGAGCGTGTCGTCCGCGTAGTACGTGACGGCGGCACCGTCTGCGAGCTCACCGCGAAGCACCCAGTCGTATCCGATGTTCCACAGGAGCGGCCCCATGATGGCATCCACGGTGGAGCGCCTCTGGCGGAAGCCATATTGGCCATCCACCAGGTCCGACCCCACTCTTGAGAGGTGCTCGACGAGGCGCTTCGCAATTATTCTTTCAACGAGCTTGCACACCTCGTTGAGCAACACTATGGGCGAGTCCGCTGGGCGCCCCTCCTTTCGGATGAGTACCCGTTTCCCCGTCTTCCACAATTTCGGAAACTCATCATTCATTTTCAAAGTCTTTATTTCATTTTTTTACATAACACAAAAATACATAGTACAAAAGTATTCTTACGTTAAACATAAAAGTTAGATTACTTTACCAGGTGTAACACCTACAAAAGTATATTAACAGGATTAGTTTTATTTACTTCACTACATAATTAATTGATACGTAACTTAAACATTCACTATAATTATGTGAACACGAATTAGTGGACCACTCATTACATGAAACTACCTACATTGGAACAAATAAATATTACGAATAATATCTAGTGAACATAATATGTAACCAGTCACTCGATCAGCGGCGTGCGCTACTCCGTCCCCCGCACGTCCACCGCGATGGGCGAACGAGGGGAAGCAAAGCCGAGACCCGAGGGTCAACGCGATGGCTAATGCGGCCGGTATTGTCCGAGCGCTGGGCATCCAATGACTCGTCGTCACAAAACAAAAGATAGTGATGGGGAAGGCGATACGTACCGTATCTATCGACATAAGGCAGATCGCAGATACGAGATTGACATATATTACGAATTAAGATATTAGGATTTGTTTTGAGTTTATAATAAAAACATTTTGTTAATTTTACAATGAATTCGTATAAGGTTGGGAACTTGATTTCGGCATGGAGATTTTTTAAATTAGTTCGAAATGAGGTATTGAATGCAATTTTTAGGGCTTTATTTTGTATTACTTGTAGTGTTTTAATATTGGAATTGCTGGTATTATTCCATACAGGGCAAGCGAAAGTTAGAATGGGACGTACAAGTGTGGTGTATATTTTAAGTTTAATAGCAGGGCTTAGATTTGACTTCCTATTTAGAATCGGGCTTAAAGCACCTAAAGCTTGAGCACTCTTGACACGCACATTACCTACATGTCTGGTCCAGTTTACTTTATTGTCCAAAGTCACACCTAGATAGCGAACTGCCTTGCTCCAGGGGATTTTATGACTTGAAATATTGACATAACGCGTTGGTAACCTACGGTGACGAGTAAACATTATTGCCTCGGTTTTGGCTTCATTTATTTTTAATTTCCATGTAGTAAAAAAATCAAGCAACTTTTCAATTGACAACTGTAATCGACTAATGATTAGGTTGGTTTCTGTATCTGACGTGTATGTTGCTGTATCATCTGCAAAGCAAGCCAAATTGGTTGACTTTTGAATCGGCATGTCATTAACATATAAAAGAAATAAATAGGGACCCAGTACCGATCCCTGGGGAACACCGGCGGGAACAGGGAAAAGATCAGATTTAATGCATTCGATGTGTACTGCAAAGTGGCGTTCATAGAGATATGACTGCAAGAGTTTTACATAGGACAACGGAATACCTGCTTTCACGAGCTTATAAAGGAGGCCATCATGCCAAACCGAGTCGAAAGCTTTCTCGACGTCGAGCAATACCATTCCTGTAGATTTATTGAGGTTCAGATTATGAGCAATATGTTCCGTGACCCGGGTAAGCTGGTGGGTAGTAGAGTGTGACGAACGGAAGCCAAATTGTTCATTTATAAGGACATTGTCAGTTATTTTAACGAGTCTCGCACAGATAATTGTTTCAAATAGCTTGGCCAAGGCAGGAAGCAAGCTTATAGGGCGATAATTTGAAGGTACTGTGTCATCTTTACCGGCTTTCCTAAGAGCTATGACTTTTGCTACTTTCCAGGTTTTTGGAAAGTAGCCAAGATGTAAACAGCCATTAAGAATCTTAGTTAGGTAAACAACACTTTTCAATGATAGATTTTTTAGCAGTATATTTTGCAAACCATCGGGGCCTGGTGCCTTACGATTTTTTAGTTTTGCAATGGAATTACGAACCTCGGCAGGGCGTATGGGGATATGTATTTTGGGATCATTATAATTATTTATTATGTCGATAGATTTGCTGACCTCAGCTTTTACAGTTGGACTATCCCAATCTACAGTAAGGTTCATATTTCCCAAAAACGCTTTAGCCAGGGCCGTACACTGCTCTAATTTATTATCCGTAAGCGTGCCGTCGTCATTATGCATTGGAGGAAATTTGTGTGTTTTAGGTTTCAAAGAATTTACCACTCTCCATATATCAGAACGAGGATTATCTACTTTATTTAATTTAGCCTCCCAAATATGGTCAAGGTAATTTTTTATGTCCACTTTTATTTTACTTTGGAGTTGGTTAATTTTTGTTCTAAACTGCCTTTTTAATGGACCATTAGCAAGTTTCTGTTCAGCACGTCGTAGCTGATTTTTTAATTTAATATGTTTTCTAATTGACCAGGGTAAGGCTTGTGATTTTTTGTTATTTATGTAGGTCGGCACATGTTCGTCTCTAGCTGCTACAATGCAACTTTGGAGATAGTCAATGCTACGGTCAACTTCGGCAACTGATACAAATGTACGAGTAGAAAGGAATATATGATCATCCAAGGTCTTACGATAGCTCTTCCAATCGGCTTTACTGTAGTTTGGAAAAGTAGTTTTGGGTTTAGACGAAACTGACCCATATACCGTAAAGAAGATGGGGAAGTGATTGGATGATAACGCCGGAATTGCCTTCACATTACCGATAGTAGTTATATTTGAAGCCAACACAATATCCGGGTTTGTGGCTGCTAAGTCAGTACGATAGTTAACTTGACTAGGTGTAGTAGACGCATGAATAACGACATCATTATCAAGCAAGTATTTAAAAAGTGTTCTGCCACGGGCATTAATATAACTGCTGTACCAGTGCTTATGGTTGGCATTCAAGTCACCCATAATAATTACTTGGCGTCCTAGCTGAAAGAGAATGTCTAAGTCAGACGTTATAAGAGGCAGATTTGGGGATTGATACGCGGCAATAAGGATGTGGTCAGTGTTTGAAATTTTTAGAGTGACGGCTATCGCTTCAATATTTTTAGTCATAGGAATGTTAAGAGATGAGTGCATTAAATTATCACTGATCAGTATGGCTACACCCTGTCCTCGACCCGAAGGATGTTTATCCTGTCTGTATATAGTATAACCGGGAGCAGATAAGTGAATGTTAGGAGTCAATCTCGTCTCGTTGACCGCGATGATATCGACGGAATGGGCACTTACCGTAAAATCTAAAAGTTCTGTTAGTTTAGTCCGCAGTCCATCAGCATTCCACAGCAGTATGTTTAAGGAATCGATTTCAGACATGATGACCAAGATGAGTAATGATTAAAAGTACTTTATCAAGCAAAGAATTGCATGACATGAATTGTTCTTTAAGCTCCTTGATCGTTTTTAGGATGTTAAGAATTTCTAAAGTAGTTGGATCATTAATGTGAGTATTAATGATTGGATCTGTTTTCGAACTGGTTGCAGTAGTCCTCGGTTTGGTGCTTGCTATGTTTGCCCAAGAACTTTCAATTTTATCGGGTTGTTGCGATTGTCCAGCAATTCTCTGTTTCTGTTGTGACTGGGATACAGGTACGAACTGTTCTTGGATTTGGCTTTTTCTGTCTTGAATTTTTTGAAGGTATAGTAAACGTGCGGGGCAATTGCGGTAGTTAGCTGGATGCGACTCTTTACAGTTGCAACACATAGCTGGGTCTTTACGGTCCCGTTTCGGGCAGTCACTAGTAGAATGAAACTGCAGACACTTGACACATCGAGCTGCCATATTGCAATTATTAGAAGAATGCCCAAAGTTCTGACAGCGGTAACATTGAGTTCCAAGGCTTCGGTTGGGCTTATACTTTTGCATTGTAATTACACAATTAGATAAATACTTTATCTTGCGAAACTTCAACATGTCAGTTCCAGCTTGCAGTTGAACTAAGTAAGGAGGGCATATTGCAGCATCACCTTGTTTAGTTTTAAGCTTTGTGACCTTTGTTCCTTTGAAGCCAAGTATTTCCAGTTCACCAGTGAGTTCGTGCTCGACATATGCTGGCAGTCCTTTGATGACCACTTTGGGAACTTTTTCATCTAATCTTGTGTAAGTTATAAAATTTACATCTTCCTTGAGGAGGCCATCTTTAACTGCTTGATGACTTTCAGGAGCGTAGCACACGATGGCTACTTTGTTATACCGTCTATATTGTAAATTGTACCTGTTTGTATATTTGGATACTATGTTCCTGAGTGTTTCATGAGTCCAGTCCGGTTTCAAGTCCAGAATAATTGGAGGAATATGTCCTATTTTCTTCATGATGGTAGACGCATCATTGAAAGACTTCATAGATGGACCTTCATCTACTTGGAGTTTCTCATATCTGTTTTTGTTGACAAAGGTGCGTGTGTTTCCAAGGCCCGAAGATTCTCTCGGAGCAGCAGTGCGTTTTGCCGGCTGCCATCCATCTTCTAAGGGCTCAGCAGCGCGCTTTGAATTTAGGCTTCCTGTAGATGACGAACGTTCCAGAAACCTTTCCATTATAGAAATGTAAGATATGCCGGTGGATCATCGATATCGATACGAAGTGCGGTGCACATCACTATAGATAAGCAGCGAGCGACACACGTCCACTAGTCTGCACGCAGTGCACGTTACTGATTTCGGAAACTGGCCCCGCTCCTAACATGCGCTGAGAAGCCCTCTCAGTCGGGGCTCGAGAGCGTCGTCGACTAGAGCTAGGACCCACGCTCGGCCTGGAATGCCGTCGGGTCCCGGGGCGGTGCGTTTGGCTCTCAGCCTTCTCATTATTTGTTTTAAGGATCTGGATTTCCGTTCTAAAGTACTGTTCCACTAGAAGACTGAATTCCACTTTTTGGTGTATTGGCATGACCTCACAAAACTTGAAAAGACCTAGAGGATCATCTTTATATTTTAGTCTTATTTTAAGGGGTACGATCAATTTAAGTAACCTATATTGCAAATTAAAAATTTGGTCCAAATACGTCTTGTATGTCCGTCCATAGCTACTCAACCCATACGATACAATACTTTCCACCAAAGTTTTGTACATGGTCAACAACACGTCAAAAGGTATCCTATTTTTAATAATGAGACCGTAATCTTAGCAATCCATGGATTCTCCGTGCGGGTGCCGGGTCCATCGCGTTGCTGAGTTGGGAACTCGGGACAGTGCCTGGGACTTGCGACCCAAGTGTAGGTTTAGAAGGGGCCCCTTTTGTTGATGTACATCAACACTCACCTTCACTACCCAAGTTCCCCTCCCTGCCTAACCAAATTTGATACGAACCTACTAGTGCCGCTTTAGACATTCGTCCTAGTAATGAGCTTATTGTAGCTCTCGATAGGCCTAGATCTTTAAGTAGGTTATAGAGAGATTTTGCTGGTATACCTCTCGCTCCCACTTCCACTGCATACAAATTAACCACGTAACCGTTTTTGATTAATTCGTTTGTGAGGTCATAGTATTTATTTTTCTTTATTGTGTGGTCTTCGGTATATTTGTTTCCCACGGTACAGTAAGTTCCACAAGAACCACATGTTTTAACCTCTTAGAATATAGGAATATGTCAGGTCTAGATGACGAAACCCCAACATCCTCCGGAATTTTGTAGTGCTTTTCATACGTGTCGATTAGGAGAGTCCAATCTGGGGCAGTATCTAAGATTGAATAAGGTTTGTTCCTGGGTGTTATGGATGAACCTTCAGACACAAAGTTGATATGACGTCTGTTAGTAGTCAATCCTTTTTGGGCTCTAGCTACTGCCAGACTCATTGCTTCACGTATGATGATAAGCACCTTATCGTGGCGGCGTGAGTAATGGCCTCTATCGAGAAGCACCCTACATCCTACTAATATGTGTCTAGCCGTCCCTATTGCCCCACCACAAGTATAACATTGTTTTTCTGTGGCCTTCCCCCACCTTACCAGATTACTCTGGTCTGGGAGGGTCATCTGAAAGGCGTTAAGATAAAATTTTAACAGGGCCGGCGACCAGTCATAGATCAAGGTGCGCCACTTTAAGGCCATCGGTATGCAGAACTCTCCCATTGTCAACCATTCATTTTGGATTTCCAAATTCATCGCGTGCACTCGATATTTATCATTTTCGTCTTGTTTTAGAAAGGACTTAAGTATATCCTGGTCCCTTTCTGGCTCTCGTACTCCCAACCCCACTCTGTTTGACTGGGCCCCTATCATAAATCGTTTATGGAATAGAAGTCTAGATTCAAGCTCGGACGCGTTATTATCTTTCGGGAGTGCCCTGATTGTGACATCTTGGGATTTTCCTAAGATGTGGGCTTTGGTAACTCTAAGATGTTTATAGAGCTCCGATGGTTTCTTAAGTTTCATCCCAAAATTATTTTGATCCCTAAATAGAGCAGAGGAATCAGCAGAGTGCGCTAGTCCAAGCCACGATTTTAGCGATTTTATGACAGTTGCATCTATTTTCGCCAGTAAGGTTTTACCGAATTCATACACCAGAAAAGGCCAAGTCAGACGTGATGTTAAGTAGTTGTCATATATCCAAGCTTTTTTGATATTGTTTAGTGGTATCTGATCTTTTTTTTTTTTTTTTTTTTACGTGCGGAAATCCCTTCGGATACCCCCCCGCTGGCCAGCGGGGGTGGTTATGTCGTGTCTCGACTAAAACCGCACGGTGTCCTCCCCAAGTGTCCGTTGCCGGGCACCCCGGGTAAGCCCTCGAAAGGATAACCCCAGGGTTGCCGGCGGACTTTGGCCGCCTTCGCGGCCTCGCCTGGTGGGGTCGGGTTTTATCCCGCTTCGGTGAGTTGGCAGGCGTGTGTAGGGCACACTCGACACGCCTCCGCCACGGCCTGCTTCTGTAAGGACGGCGAGTCGGCCAACTGCCGTCCTCAGGCCCCGATCATGGAGGTCGGTAGTCCTGGGCGTAGATGAGTCTGCGGCGTCCTCGCCGCAGACTGCGAAATTCGGGGGGCAGGGTTCTTTCCCGCTCCCTCTCCGCCGTCTCTTTCGCGCGCATTACCTGCTCGCAGAAAGAGGCGGCGGCGTGCCACTTGCTCCCGTCGGAGACCACGGCCCTCACCATGGTCTCCAACGAGAGAACGTCCACGCCCAGGACCGCAAAGAGATCCCGGCGTTGACTCGCCCACGCAGGGCACTCCACCAACGTGTGGAGCGCCGTGTCTTCGCCAGGATCCTCGCAGTGCTGGCACTGCGGCGTTGTCTCCCGGTGGATGCGCCACAGATACTTACCGAAACACCCGTGTCCGGTAACCATCTGGCACATCCGGTAGGAGAGGTCCCCATGGTCCCTCTCCAACCACTCCTTCATGATCGGTCTCACCGCCGCAATGGTGGATTCCCCCCACCTTGGGTGCTCAAGTCGCACCCTCCATGTCTCCATGAGTTCCTGGCGGAGCAGGGACCGCTGAGCCCTGATTTCTCGGGGTTCCGGCCTATGGCCCCGCTCCAGCGCCTCCTTGCGCCACTGGTACAGCAGCGCAAGGGCTCTCGCTTCCAGGTCCCATGGAGGGGTCCCAGCTAGGAGACATGCCGCCTCGACGGAGATCGTGCGATACCCCCTGATGACTCTGACGGCCATCGCCTTTAACGGGCTGTTAAGAACAGCCACGTTGCGGGCCGCCAGAGTCTCCGCCCATACGGGGGCCCCGTATAGGGCCATACTTCGCACGATCCCCAGGTACAGTCTCCTAGTGGGGGCGTTGGGTCCCTTAATGTTGGGCATCAGCCGCGATAGCGCGGCCGCAGCCCCCCTCAGTTTCGGGACCAGACTTCGGAGATGAGGTCCGAAGTCCCATCGGCTATCGAGTACGAGCCCAAGGTACTTCATCGTGGGCTCGATGCCGATGCTTACGCCCCCTACGGTTATGCTGGTTCCCGCAGGTGGCCCCCTCCGAGGCCCGTGAAAACACATAGCCTCGGATTTGTGGAGAGCCACCTCGAGTCCCAGCCGCCGTATTCGACCCACGACTTGAGCAACCCCTGCCGTGGCCTTCAGTGCCGCGCTTCGGTACGTTGCTCCCCGCGCCATAACGAGGGTGTCGTCAGCATAGCACACTATGCTGACACCCTCGAGCAACGAACCGCGAAGCACCCAGTCGTATCCGATGTTCCACAGGAGTGGCCCTAGGACCAACCCCTGCGGAACACCGCACGACACTTCTCGCCGCCCTGGCCCTAGCCAGCTCGGGTAAACTATGGCCCTCTCGGATAGGTATGCCTCGACAATGCGGCGGAGGTAAGGAGGCACTCCGTGATACGCGAGCGCCTCCCTAACGCAGCTCCAGGGTAGGGTGTTGAAGGCGTTGGCGATGTCGAGAGACACCGCCACCACCACCCCACCCCGCGAGACTACTTCCTCCGCCAGGCGCCTAACGCGCATGATCGCTTCCACGGTGGAGCGCCCCCGGCGGAAACCGAACTGGTTGTCCGCCAGATCTGGCCCCACGTTCGTGAGATGCTCGACGAGGCGCTCTGCAATAATCCGCTCAAAGAGCTTGCACACCTCGTCGAGCAACACGATCGGCCGGTAACCGGATGGCTGGTCCGCCGGCCGCCCCGCCTTCCGGATAAGGACCAGTTTCCCCGTCTTCCAAGCCTTTGGAAACTGGCCCCTTTCGAGGCATGCGCTAAAGAGCGCCACCAGTCGAGGCCCTAGTTCCTCCAGGGCCAGGACCCATGCTCGGCCTGGAATGCCGTCGGGTCCGGGGGCAGTGCATTTCCGGGCTTTAAGCCGGAGCACTGCTACCCCCAGTTCACTCTCCCTGACTTCGGGCACATCGCTCTCGCTATTATGGGCGTCAGGTGCCTGAGGCGGAGCCATACGCGGAGGAACATGCTCCTCCGCTCTCGCTGGGAACAAGGAGCCCAGTATCCCCTCCAGCCGCTCCGGCTGGAGGCTCTGGGTCAGTAGGGGCGCCCTTGGGCGGATTTTGCCCCTGACCGCAAGGTAAGGACGCCCCCATGGATTCTGCTCCAGAGACTCCAGCAGCTCTTCGCGGGCCCGCCGTTTGGCCTGCTTTATGGCTTCCTGGAGGGTCCTCTTGGCCCCCTTGTACGCCTCATACAGCTCCGCCTCTCGGGCTGCCGCATCATCTGGTCGGCGACGCCTCCGGCGAAACCTGGTGTACTGGCGGCGAGCGGTCACGCACGCTGCTCGCAGCTGTGCGATCTCCGCTGACCACCAGTACACCTGTTTCTTGGCCGGGCCGGGCTTAACCCTAGGCATCGCCGCGTCGCAGATATGCGACATGGCTCTCCTGAACCATTCCGCCTCTGCGTCGACATCGGCAGGCCTGGCCGGTGACGGAATCCAGGCCTGCACTATGGATGCCTCCAGGAGAGCCTCCCGATCCAGGCGTCTGAGCGCCCAACGTGGATCCGGGGGATTCGCGATTGTCGGCGGCAGGTTAGTTGGAGGGGAGACGTTGAACCGAATGTACTTATGGTCGGAATCCGTCTCCTCCTCCTCCACCACGCGCCAACCCTGGACGCGGCGGGCGAGAGCAGGGGTCGCGAACGCGACATCCACGACCGAACTGAGCCCCCGCCGCTCCCAGGTGGCGACATTCCCCCGGTTGAGGACCTCTAGACCACGGGTGTTGGCCCAGTCCTCCAGTACTCGCCCCTTGTCATTGGTTTCCCGGGAGCCCCAGGCCTGAGACCAGGAGTTGAAGTCTCCCAGGACCAAGACAGGACGAGGACGGCACGCAGCGAGAACAATGTCCAGTTCAGCGAGCCTTAGCTCAAGCTCGTACTGGTCAAGGCTTGGCGAGAAGTAGACGGCCACGACAGCCAAGCCCTCATAGTCCGCCGCGACACAGCCTCTGCACCTTGCAATGAATGCAAGGCGCGAGGTGTCCGCGGCGGACCCCCCGAAGACGGTCGCTACGCCGTCCAGGTCCACCGGGCTTCCGGGGTGGACCCAGTACGGCTCAGCGACCACGACCACATTGATAGACCACTCCACGATGCTCTGGTACAGAAGATCCTGAGCACCGGTGCAGTGGTTTATGTTCGCCTGCAGGATGCGGATTGGTGTGTCCATTAATGGACGTCCATCTCCGCATCCCGCCGGGAATGTGGCCGCTCCTGAGCGGCACCCCCACTACCCGTTGCGGACGAACGGGGCTTTGTCCTCGAGGCGGCGCAGGATCGGCTGTCCGCCCGGTGCTCCGCCGCTTTACCCTCCGCTATGCATTTGTAGCAGCGCGGCGGAGCTACGCAGGTGCTAGCCTTGTGCCCGGGCTGACTACAGCGGAAGCACCGGTCCCCCACGGTGTCTTCCGCTGTGCAATGCACTCCCACATGCCCCACGGCCAGGCACCTAAAGCACCTGGTCTCGCGGGGCTGCAGGAGTTGCACCCGCGCCTTAAGGAAGCCCCCAACGAGGAGGCTCCGTTCGTCCGCAATCTTCTGCGCCGCTGCGACGGGGCAGTTGACGACTGCCGTGCCGTGACCGGTGGAGCTGAAGCGGATTTCTCCAGCTCTCACCTGATCCCGGGGGCAGCCGCCCGCCTCCACGACGGCGGAGATAACCTCCTCCGTCGTGGCCGCATCATCCAGACCCGAAATGCGCAAACCTGCGCATTTGTTGGGTCTGGTGACGCGGATGGCTTCCGTGTCCAACGACTCCCTCAGCTTGGCCGCTAGGGCGTCCGCTTTGGGGCCGCTGGTGGCGCCGGAGACCTCGAGGAGGCGAGCTCCGGTGCGAGTCGTCTTGCACCGGAGCCCACCCTCAATCTCGAGGGCCTTGAGGTCCACCGAGGCTTTTACCTGCCTCAGGACCTGGGCGTACCCCACGCCCTTCTCCGCACCCTCCGTCGTCACCGTCAGGACGACGGCAGTGGAGCGTGGGGCGCGGAGCCTCTTCGGCGCCTTCACCGCAGCAGCTTTGGCCGCCTTCTTGGCCGCCTTTTTGGCGGCTTTTTTTGCCTTTTTCGCGGCTCCCGCTACCTCCCATCCCTCTCCTCTGGAGGAATGCTCGGGTGTAGCGAGAGCTGCGGTTTTAGCGGGGGCCGGGGTGCCGTGCTTTTTCCCCTTTGGGCGCTTGGCAGGCGTTGGCTTCGCAGGGACAGCAGTCCCTGTCTTGGGGCCAGGATTCCCACCAGCAGCAGCCGCAAATGATAGAGCGGGCGGCGCTAGCGGAGGACGGTACGCCCGGTCCTCCAATACACCAAGACGCCGCTCGATCGCCGCCAGGAGCTGAGTCACACTCGGCGCCGATTTGGTTTCCACCTCGGGCACCGGCTTGGACGTCGGTTTGGCTGCCACCTTAGGCGCCGGTTTTGTCCCCGGTTTAGGTGCCGCTCCTGACGGCGCAGGAGCCCTTGGCTGGACCGCCATCTCTTGGGCTCTTGGGGCCTTCTGGGCCTCCGGGGGGCCCCTGACCATCTGGGTCAGTTGTCTGACCTCCTCCCGGAGGACCCGCTGTTGCTCCAAGGAGTTAGCGAGCTCAGTTTCCAGGCTTGTGACCCGGGCCCTGAGCTTCACCTCCTCCTCGGAGACGCTCCTAGCCAAGAGCTCCTCCAGCGCCGTCCTGGCGACGGCAACGTTTTCCGCCACCGTCTTCTTTTTCCCGGCCACGTTCTTAGCACCCTTAATGGTGTCTGAGATCCGGGCTAGCGCCGATAAGAGCTCCCTCGCAGCGGGGACACCTTGGTCCCTGCCACTGGGGAGCGGTGGGACGTGCACCGGCGGCTTTGGTGCCTGGCTTCCTAATTTGTAGAGGCCGGCATTCTGTCCTCTACCCGCCGAAGTGGCCAGAACTTTTGCCGGCCGATCGTCCTCGCTCGAGGAGACCGCCCTCTGTCCGGAGGAGCTTCTGCTCCGGACTAGAGAGGGTCCACGCGAGCGCGGCCTCTTGCGACGGAGACTTTCGATCTCCATTTGGCTGGGAGCTGACTCACTGTCAGTCCCAGCCGTGGACGCAATCTCCGCGTCCGTTCCCTCTCCCATAGGAAGTGGAGTTGCGGGTCTGGCGAAGACGGCCTTCTTCGACCGCGTGCGAGACCGCAAGCACACCTCCTCTTCACCCCCAACTACTACCACACCGTCAGTATCATTTCCGTTGTTCGCGCCTTGGTTGTCGTAAATTATTCCGTCCGATTTTTCATTTTGGTTTTTATTGTCCATAATATGTCCCACGAGTATGGGGGAAAGATGGTCCATCCAGGCGGAGCCCCCTGCACCTGGATAAGCCTATATACTATGGAGGTCGGCTGGTATCCATAGGTTTTAACGACTTCGCTGTCGGGTGTTATAGACTTTTCCTTGTCGTGAGCCGGCCAATAAAGGCAAGCCCTCCGGTCAGCAAGTTCTCAGCGTACCCTTCTGGAGCCACCAGTCAGGTCGTTGCTGATCACCTACCGATTACGGAACGCGAGAGGATGGCTAGTCCTCCCTCGCCGGCGGCGGCACAAGTGCCCGTCGGCCCCTGCGTTAGCAGTGGGCCAACCCGCCCCTGGATCCCCCAGGACCCTACGGTGACCTCCACCACTAACAGCATCGCTCATCCTGTCTCCTCTGAAAGCAGAGGAGTACGGAGAGCGATGTGTTCCCGCCACGTTGGGTATTGGCCGACGATCAATGCCAACCCCATGAAGGGGAAGCCATTGACCGCCGCCCAGGGTGCACCGGCCGCTCCGATTCCGTTCCCCCCGGACTGCAGCGGGATCGGAATCGGAGCGACACTCGAGGAGGTTACCCAACACACACCCCGTGGTATCTGATCTATCTTATTTAGGTCATTTATAAACGTATCGACAACTTCATCTAAGGATGGTGTGCGTCCTTTATAGTCTATCTTTCTCCCAAGAAATTTAAATGGCACCGATTCAGCGACTATGGAAACTGGTTTACCCCCAATGAAGAGTCCCGGGTCGTAAGAGGTAAATTTGGTGTCCCGTCTACCCAGACATAGACAGTGACACTTACTGGGCTTCGTCCTCAGTCCATTTGTCCACGAACAGAACTCATCGACTTCCTTTAATAGTTCCTGACATTGTTTTGGATTGCGCGTCAGTATTGCGAGATCGTCAGCAAAAGCTAAGATGGACTCTGAGTATATGTTATTTACTTTAAACCGATAACCCCATTTCTTTTCGTGACGTATTAACTTGGTAATTAAGATATTAATTACTATGTTAAATGCTATTGGTGACAAGCAGCATCCCTGAAACAGTCCCACATTATACCGTAATGGTCCTGTGTGTACTTCTTGGAAGCTTATAGCAAATTTTAGCTGGGAGTAATACGACTCGATTATCTCTATGACCACGGGCGGAAAGTTATACCATTGCAACGCGTATACCATAAGGTAATGTGGAATTGAGCCAAATGCATTTTCTAGGTCTATCCAACATACCGTTATCTGTCTTTCGTATTTTCTGGCATCTTTTAAGCTTTCCGCTAACAGACTATTGTGTTCCAGACAACCAGAAATGCCGGGTAAAAACCCTTTCTGGTGGTTAGGTCCGAAATACCTATTGTTAATCATAAAATGACACATTTTTGTTTGTAGAATAGAGAAAAATATTTTTGAAATTGTGTTAGTTAGTGCTATCGGTCTAGTATCTTTAGGATGGGTCACTTCATGTTTTTTTGGAATGAGAACGAAAACCGCTTCGCCAAATGCGACTGGTATATTCTTTTCTGACCAGATTTTACTGAATATATTTGTGAGATGTTTACGAACTGTTGGACATTTTTTATACACTATATATGGAACCCCATCAGGGCCCGGAGCCGATTTAGATGATTTCTTTTTTATTTGTATCTCTATTTCCTCTATGGTAGGTGCATTCCCTTGGAATTGTACTAGAGGGTCGTGAGGTCTTTGGGTTTCCGGTTGATTGTATGGTGTTCTGCATTTAAGTATTTCATAAGTGTTTTTGTAATGTTCGTAAGTTTGTTCTTTGGTCAGAAGAAGTTTACCATTTTGGCTTTTAAAGATGTTTTTTGAGTACTGAAAAGGGTTTTTATCAAAATTTACTTCGTGCCTTGCCCTATCGTAACTATCGCAATTGTTTGCTATTTGTTGCGATATACCTTGTATTAGTTTAAGAATTTATCTTAATGCCCTAGACAGTTGGTGACTAAGATGATAATCGCCCAAGGCTTTGGCATCTCGAAGTTTTTTCTTTAGCTCCCTTTTCTTTCTCCGCAATTTAGTTTTAAAAGAGTTTTCTTTAATTTTAGGAGCATGGTAATTTGGAGGTGGATAATGCTCACTAAAATACGTATAAATTGTATCTTGGAAAGTGTTTACTTGGCTATTTAGATCTTGTTTCTTGCCTGGATGTTCTAGCAGAATGGCCAAATTTTCGTCGTGCACTTTCCAGGTTGAGTTTTGAAGGCTCGGAATGCTAAGACGTGTCCGGATATTTATGGACTCCTGGTTACTTTGACACGATGGTTCACCATGGGATGTATGAGGGTCAACTCTATCCGTAGTGACTGATGAAGTTCTTACCGACGGCTGTCGTGCTTCAACACCATGTGTATTCAAATGTTTGATGTACCAAGCTCGCCTCTTGTATTGTTTCCCGCACGTGGGGCATTTCAAATCCGTATTATCGCCAGAGTCGTCGTTTTTTCCTTCCGGTGGACAGATCTTCCGCCCCCCCTCTCGGACTGTCCTGGGGGTATTTTTCTTATTCGGACTTTTAGCGATTATATTCTCGGGTTTGGCTTGCTAGGCCGTCACCCTCGGCTGTCTTTCCAGCAGTCGGACGTCTTTCCGTCTGTCAGCTGTCTTTCCAGCAGTCATCTGTCTTTCCAGCGTCAGCCCGTCTCTCCGGGCTGTCATTTAAAATGAGACCGTAATATATATAATAATAAATTTAGCTAGAATAGCACGTAGTTTGCTCCTGATCTTGTCAATGTGTTTAGCCCAGTTGAACCTATTATCTATCACCAGACCAAGGTATGTAACATCGTTCACCTGCTCCAGGTAACGACACTCGGTTGTGCAAGGTGCTTGGTTATAGTGCAGGCAATCGTGGCTGTGAGCTGTAATTTTGACAACGTCCTCATAGGGATTAGGGTTATGACTCGAGTAGATATGGATGAGTTTTGTCTTGTCTGCGTTCAGAACCAGGCCCGCATCGTGCGACCATTTACAGATGGTTGTAAAATCTTTTGAATATATTCATGCGCCACATTTAGGTCCCTATTAGCAGCCATCAGACAAGTGTCATCTGCAAATTGAAACACAGTGCAGTGCTCAATCAAATTCTTAAGGTCATTTACGTAGGCTAAGTAGTGCAAAGGGCCGAGAACCGATCCCTGAGCTGTGCCTTCTGTAACCTCAACACTATCACTATATGCCTTACCGACTCTTACTTGATAACTGCGCTCACATAGGTAATCTTTACACCATTCCAATAAAGGGCCACGAACACCACTGGTGTCTAGTCGCTGAACCAACTGGTCGTGTCGCAGAGTATCGAATGCCTTACTATAGTCGATGAGAACTAGGAGTACATGCTTCTTGTCATTTAAACAACTATTGACCATGTCAGTGAAACGAGACAACAGGAGCGTTGTACTTTTTTTAGGTTGAAAGCCGTACTGTTGTGGACATAGGACGTTGTTAACCGCATAGAAATTTTGAATGACCTCGCACAAGTACTTTTCAACGATTTTGTGTAGCACTGGCAGTATTGTGATGGGGCGGTACTTAGAATAATCTTGAGCACCGCCACCCTTGTGAATTGGTCTGACAATACCTGTCTTCAGATGTTTAGGGTACCGTCCCGTTTTTATAGTCGTATTTATTAGGCGAGCGATTGCATCACTTATTTTATCTGACAATCGTATGACATCGGTTGCCCTAATACCGTCTACGCCCGGGGCCTTAGAAGAATTCACCTTTTTAAGTAACCTTTTTACATCATGTGTGCATGCTTTTTTAAGAAAATAGATTTGTCGAGTGGGTTGGTATAGTCAAGTTCATTTAATAATTTTGTTTTACAAGTGGGTATTATTGATTTAACATTGTTCTGGAATTGACAGGCAAAGTTATCTGCAATTGATTTGTCGCTTCCATCTGAGCTAAACGCGTTCAAAATTATGTCATCAATCGAATTAGTGATTCGTCCGGCCATATTATTTATTATCTGCCACAGTTTTTTAGAATCTGTTCTATATTTACTTATTTCTGATTTATAATATTTATTCCTATTGCGATGTACAATTTTGTTTGTTTTATTTCTAATCTTATTATATTTTAATTTCAACTCTTTGTTACTAGTATCTTTTATCCATTTACAATACAATTCGTCTCTGTACTGGCACAGCTTCCTAATGCTTTTGTCCACCCAGGGATAGGAGTTTCGTTTCGATGCACTAAGCTTTCGTTTATACTGTGCTTGTTCATAACAACCATTAAATTGTTTATTTATGTACGAATAAATATCTTCTGGGTAATTCATATTTTCAATCGGACTCCAATCTATTTTATCCAACATACTATTTAATTTATTGTTATTGTAACGCGTAACATAAATTGGCACATCCTGTACATATGTGGTCGAGTGAAGCGTAAGCACAGTCACTCGGTGATCGGCCAGTTTAGTGCCCAGTGCAGCGGTGAACGCGTCTCTTGTGCGGGATCGCACGAAGATGTGATCAATACAACTTTTAGTTACTATAGTTTTGTTCTTAAGTTTTATAGTTTCTATCCTAGTATAGTCTGTGATACCGCATAAGAGACCATGACCGCTCATTACATTCAAGTATGCTTTTTCAAACATAATATCAGTCGTTGTTGTTGGTTTCAGTGTAATATTAATATCTCCCAGCAATACCAGATCGCCAGTAGTTAGAGTAGTGAGCATACTGTCTAGTTCTGAAATAAATAGGTGTTTATTCGATCTCGGCGGTCTATAGACTGCATACAGAGTCACAGAGTGGGACGAGGTAGTTGTTATTTTACCAATCACGCACTCGTAATTTAATGGTGTTAAGATACTGCGAATAAATTTGTGTGTGTTTTTAATGTAAACAATAATTCCGCCCCCCCTACGATATTTACGTGGGTCTGTGTGCATTGTATAGCCACTGAGACTGTAAAGCGATCGGATATTGTCGGATATATTAGCTTCCGTAATAATAATTATATCAATTGACGAGTGACAAATGGCGATTAGGTGTTCTATTTTCCAGAAATTTTTAATCATGGATCTTATATTAACATGAACAAATGATACATTATAAGGGTTCTTAGGTATTATTTTTGCATATGAGCAGTAGTTCACACAATTGTATAATTCTTTTACATTATTCTTCTCTAATTCAAATAAATCCATTTACTATCGTAGTCAAGTAGGTAGGTAACTATACATGACTTAAGTATCCAATAGAAAAAGTTTAGTTAGTATTACCGCGTGAATAAACTTCGTGTATTGTAGTAAGTAACTTCACTTACTAGTATTGGTTGAAAGCAGGGATTGTATATCGCTCTTCGTTCTTATGTTGTACACCTTGGATTTCTCATTTCTCCGCACCAGAACTCGTGATTCCTTAAACCAGATAAATTTGTAGGTACCTTTCAAATCCTGCTTGGCCTGCCATAGTAGGTTCTTAAAGTATGGAGTGAGTGCTTCCCTTATATAGATTTTCGCCGACGCTACTGCTCCCGTTATGTTTGGTACGAGGTCCCGTGCCAAGATGGTACTTTCACGCGCCGAGTTTAACATAAGTTGACGATCATCCTCATTTCGCAGCTTCACTAGGAAGGACCCAAGCCCAGTTCTGCGTGCTGCAAGTCTCTTGATCGAGATGATATTTTGTTTTGAGGTTTTGAGCTTATCGGCGAAATTTTCAGCAAGTTTCGGAAGGTCTACATCATCTAACTCTGGAATACCCACTATTTCAACATAGTTACCTTGAAGCTGTTGCTCTATTTCATTGTTTCTTTGTTCTAAGGTTTCAATTTTCAGTTCCAGATGCTTATTCTTGTTTTCCAGATTTGTAATTTTCTTCTCCTGATCCTTCAGTTTTGCTGTAAGGGCATCAAGTGACTCAGCAAAATCATCCACTTTTTCGCTACAATATTGCACCGCGTTAGATACTGATCTCATTTCTTGCATCACTATATTGCTCACCTCCTTTTTCAGATCCTGGAGAAGCTTTTTGACATCAAAACTATTCGATGCTGGGGTGTTAACCTCATCTTCATCCTCCTCCAAATCCTCAAGCATCAGAAAAGACTTACGCCGTGATGAATTCTGACCACAATCGTTACACGTCCATTCCAGACTTTCAGCTGCCTTAAGCGCCGAAAGCTGCTTTGAGCTTAATCCTGTACACACGGCAGTCGCATGCACTATTTTTTGGCATCGACTGCATTCTAGAACTGCGCTTTTCTTCGTGATAAGCTTATTACAGTTATAACACTTCACCATTATGTAGGTAGGTATTTATAAATAAGCAACGGATTACAGCGACTAACGCGCTCGGGAACAGAGCGAGAACTGGAATATATATATATTATATTATAGAATATATATATATATTATATATATATTATGGATACTTTATGTAGGCACGAGGTACATAATGTGTCTGGGGTGTGTGTTGGGTAACCTCCTCGAGTGTCGCTCCGATTCCGATCCCGCTGCAGTCCGGGGGGAACGGAATCGGAGCGGCCGGTACACCCTGGGCGGCAGTCAATGGCTTCCCCTTCACCCCTTCATAGGGTTGGCATTGATCGTCGGCCAATACCCAACGTGGCGGGAACACATAGCTCTCCGTACTCCTCTGCTTTCAGAGGAGACAGGATGAGCGATGCTGTTAGTGGTGAGATGGCCCAGGGTCAGTCGAGGTGCGAGGGAGATGCTCTATGGGTAACCTTACACCCCGGCGTCTGAAGACCCGAGACGGCGTGCGGTTTTGGTCGGTGCAAGCCCGACATAACCGCCCCCGCTGGCTGGCGGGGGGGTATCCGAAGGGATTTCCGCACGATAAAAAAAAAGTTACATAATGTGTCCATAATATAAAGCAATGTAAGTACTTAATTAACGTTTTCTACTTGTACCGAAGGCCTACGAATAAATTCCATTTCTAAGTTTCTTTCATATAGGCGTAATGCAAACTTTCAACTAGCAAATACATTACTAATGATATTTTTAAGTTCATATTTATTAATACCAGCATTAGCTAAACTGAAGTTGGCCTGCTGAGCAAATCTGTATGATTAATAATGGTAGATATAAATGGAGCTTACAAATTCTGACACGCGGGAACTGCAGTGCAGTTTGTGTTCCCCACAGTTCCATACATCATGCTTAGATTGTTAAGAAGATTGCAGGTGTTCAAGCATGCAATACAAGTTATACATTTATCTTGAAAGTAAACTTTAATGTACTTTTGCACCTATGATATTGTTACTACAAATAAAACGTTTATTGCGAAACTCCTTCCTGACTCTGTGTTTATGGTAACATAGATCCTGGGAATAATGAAGTTTAGAGTGAATAAGTTCCTTCTAGCAAGCTTGTTCCATCATCAACCACATCGTGACCTCTTATCAACAGGTAAGATACTGCTCAAACCTGGGTTATCAATAAAATTTTGAAACTGTACCGTGTACAATGAGCAACCTGAAACTTGACTTGGACTGGATGTATGGCGTAACTGTTTAAGATGTTGTCTCACAATGAAACTGCCATCTTAATATATCAGATGATATATTATAATTAGATTTATTACTTGATACCTTTGTAGACAGAGACAGAGACAGAATTGCCACTAGAGGGCGCAAACCACAGTTTGACCTTGCTCCAATTAAAATAAAGTTTAAAAATAGTATATTATAATTAGATTTATTATTTGATACCTTTGTAGACAGAGACAGAGACAGAATTGCCACTAGAGGGTGCAAATCACAGTTTTTCATTCCTCCGATTAAAATAAAGTTTAAAAATACTAAAAGTTAATCACTTTTTTAATAATTTATTTAATTTTATTTTTTGTGTATGTATGTTGTGAATTTGGTGCAATTACAAGTTAATATTAATATTTAATACCGCAGGAATCTAATTGTGCTGTGACTATTGTTAAAAGTGATTTACCAGTGATTTTGCGTGGTCTAAAAACAAACTAATATCTCCTCAAAACAAGTACACCGCAATAAAATACCGGATCTACAGTGTTCTCCTCAGCATAATAGACATCTCCAGTGCCATTATAGCATCATTGTTGTATTTTGTTGATTCTTCATTCGGTTTACTTGTATCAGTTGGTGAACGAAGCGTTGTTGTTTTTAATTTACATTAATGATATCAAGACATGCTTTAAGAATTCCAAATTTGTGATGTATGCTTATGATTTAATAGCCTTCAAATCAATTAGCACCGTAAATGATAACCTATCATTCCAGGAAGATCTGAATTGTGCCCTCAATAAACTACATCTCGGCTTCCCAAAATGCAACTATATTCACTTTACTAAGAATAAATTAATCATTAATTATAATTATGACCTCTGTGGATCTGCCTTGAGTAACATATCCACCATTAAAGACCCTAGGTCTGTACTTTTTGATAAAAAAATGTCCCTAAATCAAAACGCTCGTTATGAGGTCCTCTACCGAATTAAGGCGTCCTGCAACTTTAATTTACCTATACAAAATGCTTTTCTGCTTACAGGTGGAATATGCTCTCCCCATTTGGAATCCATTGTAACAGAAATATGTAGTCGAGAATGTCAAGATCGAGAGTGCCCAACGTAAATTTCTGCGTGCCATGTCTTATAATGTACCTACTTCTAGTGGTACCCTCTGCTACATTATGACACACATGTTTATCTGCGTATAACATAGTGGATTGCAATATTGCCTGTAAAATAACCTGTCTACTTTCAAATGATTGTACCACATATATATTGTAACTGTTTGAATAAATAAAATTAAATATTTCTACTTTGCCCGACGTTGCAGTTGTTTTTCAGTAGTCGTGGTCACAGAGCAATCATAGAAAGATTTAAAATTCTGGTCATCCCTTCTCAAGTTTAAAGTAAGGTATATCATTAATGAAGGGCACGCCACAATAGGGGCGGTAGGGCTCACCATGGAGGATTGGCTAGAGAGGCAACACGGAAGCCTCTCGTACCGACTGACGCAGGTGATCTCCGGTAAGGGGAGCTTCGGAGACCACCTGCATTGGATCAGGAAGAAGCCAACACCTGAGTGCCATCACTGCGACGCGAGCGAGTACTAGGGGCTGCACATGATGGTAAACTGCCCGGCGTGGGAGGTGCCGAGGCGTGACCTCGTGGCAGCCATCGGGGTGGGAGCTCTCTCGCTCGGCAACATGATTGCGGCAATGGTGAGGAGTGCGAGCGTGTGGGCTGCCACCACCTCCTTCTGCGAGCATGTAATGCTTCAGAAGGAGATGGCGGAGCGCGCCCGGGAGAGATTTAGCCTTTTTTTACTCTACCGGCCCGCCGAGCCTGCAACATGCTCGCCGCGCATTGCAGGTAACTCAGACGCCGGAGGTCGCTTAACGACCTTCGTCCTCCATGACGCACAGGCCTGGGGCTGGCAGGTGAGGCCGGCGGGACGCGGGACGACGGGGGTGACTAACCCCCCCCCCCTCCCCCCAAGTTGGGGAGACCGTGCAGCGTTGCTCGAACGTTGCCTTGCCTGATACAAATATCGAGCATTGGGTGGCCGCCGCTGACGAGTAGGTAATTGGTGGCTACAAACCACAGCAATAGACTAGGGAGCCGCAAATATATTAACCAGCATATTTGCCCACTCTTGCGGATCTTTATTCAGGACCCGCTAATGTAACTCAGCGGGGCGGCGAAGTACATTTTCTGAAAGTAAGATCTCAACAAAAAGTACGTACAATTTCCCGCAAATAAGCGGCAGTGTAAAATCGTGCAGATTCGCGTTCAACTAGGTAACTAGGTAACTAGGTAACTGAATTCACTTGATATTTTGGTTTGCTGAATCAAGCATTGCTACTACTATTTACTTTTTACAAACAACTGTTTATTCACTTCAAGAACTAATCATAAAACACCGAGAGAACAGAGCAAAGCTCATGCACCTATTACTTATGCAATTTATTATAATTACATTAATTAATGATTGTAATTGAATTATCTATCTTAAAGTATCCGATCTTTATTTCATTGCTAGTATTACTATTTATACCGAATGAGCTTAAAGTGTTGTTGAACACTTGCTGTGTTCTGCTTTTTCTTTAGTGTTGACTATTTTATTAATTGCCATTGCTAGCAGCGATTTCAATTCCCACATCAGTCAGTGATTCACAGTGAATTTCCAGATGTACTTAACTTCTTCTACATGTATCATCAGGAAATAAAAGAAAAATCTAGACTATAAATACTGTTGATTGATGGCACTTGGTGGAACTTGCTACACATATTGAAATAAATTTACATTATTCGATAAATTTAGAGTAATTAATAATTTAGGCACTGGTCGCGGGTTCAAGTCCCGTACTAATCTTTGTCGAAATGCAAACAAAAATCAGCCATTATTCAATATTATTTGACACTTGGTCCGCATCTGCAATCTGCATTCTATCGTTTCACAAAAACGGAAATTAAAATCCATATTGATATTACAATTCTATTACTAAGTTATTACCATTTGGCTGTCAGTGAAATGTGAATTAATGATGTTCATATCTCTAGACAACCAAAACTATGATAAGTAATAAAAAAAATTAAAATCAAACAATAAATAGTGGTAGAATGTGGAATAAAAAGCGATTGAATATGGAAAATATTTTTCGCAGGTAGAAAAATTACCGGTTGAATGTGGAAGGACCCATCATTTACCAGCAGATGAGATAGTGGTAAAACGCGGTTTTTTTTTAAATAATGTTCTACTACATACTACACAACTCCATCTTGACCGTGAGCTTAACTAGATTGTGATATTGGAACCAGAATGCGGATAAACATTCTTAGATACATGTTATATTTATAAATACAAATATTTGCATTGAGCAAGAATCAAACTCGCGAGTTCCGACGTAGCAGTTGAACGCTCCACCGCTGCACCACACAGGACGATCTACTATTTTATTTATGACCTATTATTTCATTATTGATAGAATTGATTAGCGAATCAATTCTATCAATAAAAAAAATCACAGCATTAACTTCCAATATAACTTAGCTCACCTTGCACAGCTTAATCCTGAAATTTATAAAGCTTAACCTTTATACAGAAATCTTTTTATTCCAATCCAAACAAACGTTCTTCCAAATTCAAACAAATCCAGTAGCACCTCTACTTCAAACAAATAGCCGCGGTAGTCGTGACGGGAGCCCAATTATTGAGATAGATCACACCTTTGAGACGAGCGTTCCGTAGAACTTGCTGCTCTATTTACTTGATGGCTCCCTAATTTATTGTTTTGTACAAACTATTGGAAGTTTGATGAAGGAAATGTAGTGTTTATTTACTTTTTGTTCTGCCTTTATTACTTAAACTTTATATATATATATATATATATATATATATATATATATATATATATAATCACACTTGCTATCCTAGATGGGTTGGTAGAGATGAATAAACATCCTCATGTTACCAATCTCTGTTTTCGGTACTATGTTAGAGAGGGTGAGCCTATCCCAGTCGCAACTACATCTTAGCATCTGAGACTTCTACTTAAAACCTGTACGCCAGGTCTGATCCATGTTTATTTGGTCAATTGTACTTCTACGAGAGTAACTGCCATCGGACTCTCTAGCCAGAGAAGAAAGCCTACGCCACAGACTCGTCCGGCAGGTGTGCTAGCTAGCAGGTCAGGTTGCCTTGGGCCCCGAAGATCCAAACACCCCTACTCCGTCTAGACAAATCTGTTACAAACCTTTTATCATCATTTCATAGTTTCACCCGCGTAAGTCTTAACCCCGTGAGAATATCAGGACAAATAATTTAATTATTTCACTTTAGATGCATGACCGTTCTTAACACCTTGAGACCTAGTTGCTTTACGAACATTTCTAGTAGTCGGTATTTATCGCACCCTTAAAATAAATAAATAAATATATAAATATTCTACGACATTCTACACAGCGCTTTCTAGACCCAAAGTAAGCATAGTTTAACTAGCTTGTGTTATGGGTTCCAGAATGCGAATAAACATACTTATATACTTTTTTTTTGTTTGTAAATACATACATATTATACGTTACGTAGAAACACCCAGACCAATGCAAATAGACATATTCATGCATACACATATTTGCACTGAGCGGGAATCGAACCCGCGCCCCCTGTCGTAGCAGTCGAATGCACTACCGCTACGCCACAGAGGCCGTCAAGTCTGACAACTGGTTGAAATACAGAACTTAGGTATCACCAGTGGTCAATGGCTTCCCCTTCACCCCTTCATAGGGTTGGCATTGATCGTCGGCCAATACCCAACGTGGCGGGAACACATCGCTCTCCGTACTCCTCTGCTTTCAGAGGAGACAGGATGAGCGATGCTGTTAGTGGTGAGATGACCCAGGGTCAGCCGGGGTGCGAGGGATATGCTCTATGGGTAACCTTACACCCCGGCGTCTGAAGACCCGAGACGGCGTGCGGTTTTAGTCGGTGCAAGCCCGACATAACCGCCCCCGCTAGCAGGCGGGGTGGTATCCGAAGGGATTTCCGCACGATAAAAAAAAAAAAAAAAAGGTATCACCAGTGGATTGTCGGAGTGGGACAACCCACTGGCGAGGTGGGAGTGTGTGGTGAGTGGGAAGTCGATGGCAGTCGCTTCACGAAAAATATCGAAGTTCGACCGCTTCACAGTTAGACTGAAAAACCGTCCCCAATTGAGTTGAGAAAAGGCTAGCAGGATGATTTGTAGTTAACTTTACTGCCAAGGCGCAATAAAATGTTTTAATACCAAATTAAGGCAAACTATTATTAAACTACTCATCATCCTCCTGCCCATTTCCCAAAACTTATTTGGGGTCGGCGCAACATATGTGCTTTTTCCATTCATCTCTGCTTGCGGTCATCTCAACATTCGCCCCCTTCCTAACCATATCCTCTTTCACACAGTCCATCCATCTCCTCTTAGGTCTTCCTCTCCCCTTGTAATCGTCCACTTCCATACTTAATGCCTTCCTTACGATATTACTTTCATCCCGACGCATTACATGTCGGAACCAGGACAAGCGATTTCTTCGCAACTTTTCTTTTATTGGCGCTACTTTTAAACTTCCTCGAATGTACTCATTCCTAATCTTATCCATTCTTGTTACACCACACATAAACTACTATTCAACACTAAATTTTCTGTGAAATCATGTTAAGCTTTGTGTAATATAAGATACAATTAAGTGTTGAACGTAATTATCGAGCTTTACTTAATGCCGTCTTTGCACAGAAAACTCGAAACAGCCAAACGCAATACCTTTGAAGTTTAATTAAAGAGTACGCATTTCCAAGATGGCGGGCGCCCCGATGAAGGAGGCAACGCCTGACTGCAAGTGGTGCGGTTTTAACTCACTTTAACCATTTTAATATTTGCATTGATCTTACTATTATTATAAATGCGAAATTGTGGATGGATGTATGTTTGTTACTCAATCATAGCAGAACGGCTAAACAGATCATGATATAATTTAGTTCAGAGATAAATTGCAGCCTGGAAAAGTACATAGGCTACTAACAGTGTACGGGGTGCTATCAAGATCTTCGGAGTCCTAGCCATCCTCAGTAGGGTACACTTGCTGATAGGCTATACCGAAGGCATCCCTCTTGGGGTTGGGGAATCAGATAGTAGACCCTTGCGAAACAGCAAAAAAAAAAAAAAAAGGGCCAAATATAATCGAATCGGGAATCCACAGGTTCCTGTGGATCGCAAGAACGGAATCAGTAAATACACAACCGAAACCGCGGGCAAAAGTTAGTTACTATAGCTTTCTTGTCTTGAGGGGCTACCATGAAATGTACATCCGAAACTTTGGGCCCTCACGAAACATTGAATATGAAGTTACTTTGGATTTCTTTCGGTAGGTTAAGGCCGAACGACGTGTCACGTGCCGTCTTCGGACCCGATTGTGGGATGAATACGTTTCATGGTACCAATTACTCGAAATTTCGATCTGTAACTTCAGATGTATAGTGAGCATCAAAAGTGGATGATCCTTTTTAGTTTTTCAATATTAGTTTTGAGCAAAGTTATTTATCCATATTTCTTAATGAAAATGCTGTTAACTACTTAACGGGCTCTATTGAAATATTTTTAAATTTTGATTACAATATAGTGAACAATTTCAAAAATATTCAGATTTCGCAGCAGGCCTAGTGACGTTGAGATATGATTAATGATGCAATCTTCGATAGAGTACGCTGGCATCGCTAACTACATTAGCATCGGGAAACCCATACGAGAGATACCTCGCTTTTGAGCGGTATATTCTCCCCGCAATCGCTGCATAGTAATGGTTGTTATAGTATTTTAATTATTTAACTACACGAGACAATCGAGTTTATTGCGAATAATCAATCATAATTAAATTTATTATAAAACTAGCTGGTTCCGTGCGGCTCCGGCATAGAATTCTGATTCCGTTTCAACAATCCAAGGGATTCCATTCTAGAAATTGAAAGTAGCCTGTGTATTATAATATTCTACCACATTCTACACAGCGCTCTCTAGACCCAAAGTAAGCATAGTTTAACTATCTTGTGGGTTCTAGAATGCAGATAAACATACTTATATTTTTTTTTGTAAATGCATACATGTTATACATAGAAACACCAAGACCAATGCAAATAGATATATTTATGCATAGAAATATTTGCACTGAGCGGGTATCCAACTCGCGCCCCCTGTCGTAGCAGTCGAATGCACTACCGCTACGCCACAGAGGCTATAATCTATAACCGTACCGTACCATATTGCAGTCAAATCCGTTCAGCCGTTTGAGCGTAATTGACTAACAAACATCCAAACATCTTCACAAACTTTCACAATCATATTTGTTGGATTTTTATTTGCTCTAGAGAATTAGAACATCTCTCTTCATGAATTCCGCCAATAAGTTAATAAATTATTCTATGCTGAAATTTCTTGCAGTGCGACGTGGCTCAAAAGCATAAAGAGCACGGATGTAAATCATACATTAGACAGGTGGAAATTCAGACTTAATAAAAGCTTTTATTCTCTATCTGTTATGGTGGGAAGACGAACTTATGCTATATTATTATATTACATTTTTACATACACATACATAAGGTAGAAGCATATAGAAGCAAATCATAGCTTTTCTTATACTTACAACTAAATTAGCATACGGGGTTTAAGGGACCCCACCAAGACCAACCTCACATGTAAGCCGATATACCTGCCGAATGATGGACGAGGTTCTGGAGCAGGCTTTCTTGTTGATGTTGGGGGGGGGGTAGGGGTCAGACGGCAGTCGCTCCCGTAATGGCAATTAGGAGTAGGAGAGTGGACCTCGGGGTCCAAAGTAAGCTTTAGATGCAAATGGAATTGGAAGGTGAAGACGAAGGCTAAATTGGCCTACGGTGCTCCTGACCAAGTGGTTACCTTTTAGTGGACAACTGGAAGACCTTAGGTGTCACTGACTTATGCTAACGATAAAATTGAGTAAGACGAGGTCGAGAATAAGAAAACTGAGGAAAGGCCTTTTGAAGTTTCGCCAACGATAATGACAAAGATTTTAGGCTGGGTAAGTTTAGTCGTGTTCAGAACTGCTGGGCACTGGGTGTTGGGAAAATAAATGATTAATTTTCATACTAATTTCGGAATCTGTGCAATCATTGTCTACTTTTGACGCTGACTGTCATCAGACAGTCACCGACAAAAGTGGCATAATACTTAAATATTTACAAACGTTTTTTATGAAGACAGCGGAACAAATGAAGCTATTCTCATATCTAGTTTTATAATCCCCAGAGGATGATGTCAATATATTTCATGTTTTGTTTATTATTTTACGAAAAGTTTAGGTGATTAATATTTTAGAATTTGTTAAGCCATTTTTGTCGTTGACTGTACATAGTTATCTGTGGTCAATTAGTATTACGGATTGAATAGGCAGCCGTATTTACAGGGCAGTTATTACTTCGAACAAATAATCAACTAGAGAACAAAAATAAAAAACATGGCGTACAGAGTTTTTTTTTCTTTCATTACGTGCGGATATCCCTTCGGATACCCCCGCGCCGGCCAGCGAGGGCGGTTATGTCGTGCATAAACCGACTAAAACCGCACGGTGTCCTACTCAAATGTCCATTGCCGGGCACCCCGGGTAAGCCCTCGAAAGGATAACCCCAGGGTTACCGGCGGACCCCGGCCGCCAGCGCGGCTTCGCCTGGTGGGGTCGTTTTTATCCCGCGTCGGTGAGTAGGCAGGCGTGTGTAGGACACACACGACACGCCTCCGCCACGGCCTGCTTCTGTAAGGACGGTTTAGTCGGCCAACTGCCGTCCTCAGGCCCCGGTCACGGAGGTCGGTAGTCCCGAGCGTAGACGAATCTGCGGCGTCCTAGACGCAGACTGCGAAACTCGGGGGGCAGGGTTCTCTCCCGCTCCCTCTCCGCCGTCTCTTTAGGGCGCATAACCTGCTTGCAGAAAGAGGCGGCGGCTTGCCACTTGCTCTCGTCGGAGACCACGGCCCGCACCATGGTCTCCAACGAGAGAACATCCACGCCCAGGACCGCAACGAGATTCCGGCGTTGACTCGCCCACGCAGGGCACTCCACCAATGAGTGGAACGCTGTGTCTTCGCCAGGATCCTCGCAGTGCTGGCACTGTGGCGTTGTCTCCCGGTGGATGCGCCACAGATACTTACCGAAACACCCGTGTCCGGTAACCATCTGGCACATCCGGTAGGAGAGGTCCCCATGGTCCCTCTCCAACCACTCCTTCATGATTGGCCTCACCATCGCAATGGTGGATTGCCCGCACCTTGGGTGCTCAAGTCGCACTTTCCATGTCACCATGAGTTCCCAGCGGAGCTGGGACCGCTAAGCCCTGATATCTCGGCGCTCCGGCCTATGGCCCCGGTCCAGCGCCTCCTCAGGCCATTGGTACAATGACGCAAGGGCTCTCGCTTCCAAATCCCATGGAGGGGTCCTGGCTAGGAGACATGCCACCTCGACGGACATCGTGGGATACCCCCTGATGACTCTGACGGCCATCGCTTTTAACGGGCTGTTTAGAACAGCCACATTGCGGGCCGCCAGAGTCTCCGCCCATACAGGGGCCCCGTACAGGGCCATGCTTCGCACGATCCCCAGGGCCTGTAGACAAAGTCACATTCTACTAGTGGAATCGCTTCGAAGCGAACCTTCAAATGTTCAATATGTATGGGAGTGACATTATTCGTTACACGTGACATGTCGACAAATGTTGTCTCTCCCATACATTTCGGTCTTTTGAAGGTTCGCTTCGTTGCGATTCCACTAGTAGAATGTGACTTTGTCTACAGGCCCAGGTAGCGAGTACAGGGTAGGCGAAAAAAAAGATTTAAATAACTAAAAATTTAGAAGTACACAGAAACACGCTCTGATATAATTTATCTACCATGTCTAACAGCTGCAAAACTTAGGTGTTCAGTATAGCATTTACTAGTAGAGGCGCTTGGAGTGCAAGTAAATTTAAAACATTTTTAAATGAAAATAGTTTTGTTTTAATTACATCTATTCAACTTATAAAATAACCCAAAGTTTATACTATCAAAGCTTCAAAACCAAATTGTAATTCGTTTTGTTTTAGAATAAACTTCAAACTGAATAATAATATACGTTGGATTATAAACTTTCATAAAATCGATAGACAAGACAAAGGAAAACGTATCCTATAAAATTTGAAATGTATGAGAGTCGTTCACCATTTTGTATTATTCGTTGAGCAGAACGAGTATGATGAAAATACTATGTGATTCAAATAATTTGACTAACCTAAGTTATTTGTATGTCAATGTATTTATCGATATTTGCCAGTTATTTTTTTTTCTGTTTATCTGGGTAAACCAACAGCAACGCAACGCACTATTTGCTTAAGTAAGAGTTGTTTACAAGGGTTATAATTGTGTTACCAACGACATTTACCACAGCTTGGTAAGCTAGTAGTAAAAAAGAAAGCGAATACATTACAATAAATAAAGGAGAATGGTAGGGCTCTTTAAAAGTTTCATTTATCAATTTCTAAAGGTACTAGGACACGTTGCCGCAATATCTATATCGTTAAAGTTGCCATTATATAAGTTAACTAAGCGATGCATCGGGGAACGTGCTCCTGCGTTAGCACGGCTGCGATAAGTTGCAAAAAGTTGGCAGGAATTCCGGCAATGCGTCCTAATATGAGACCACTCCGACGGGAGCAAGTGGCACGCCGCCGCCTCTTTCTGCGAGCAGGTAATGCGCGCGAAAGAGACGGCGAAGAGGGAGCGGGAGAGAACCCTGCCCTCGAGTTTCGCAGTCTGCGGCGAGGACGCCGCAGACTCATCTACGCCCGGGACTACCGACCTCCATGATCGGGGCCTGAGGACGGCAATTGACCGACTCGCCGTCCTTACAGAAGCAGGCCATGGCGGAGGCGTGTCGTGTGGCCCTACACACGCCTGCCAACTCACCGAAGCGGGATAAAACCCGACCCTACCAGGCGAGGCCGCGGCGGCGGCCAAAGTCCGCCGGCAACCCTGGGGTTATCCTTTCGAGGGCTTACCCGGGGTGCCCGGCAACGGTCACTTGGGGAGGACACCGTGCGGTTTTAGTCGATACACGACATAATCACCCCCGCTTGCCGGCGGGGGGGTATCCGAAGGGATTTCCGCACGTAAAAAAAATAAAATATCCCCAATGGATAAAGGCTATAATATATATGTATGTAAATAACGATGGCTTCAGTTAAAAAACTCATATAAACCGAAACCAAGCGAAGTGAGTTGCTAGGATATTATAAACTTATATTCTTGAACTAGTTACATCTGCAATATATGTAGGTACTCTTAAACTGTTAACGTAAATTGCGTAGACGATAGATTAAGTTGGGCTGCGCTCCTAACCTTTCTCATTAGCACTTTAACATCAGTTAGGTTCGAAGAACCAACCATAGACGTGACAAGCCTGCTGGTGGCCCAAATTCTAGACCTTTGACCTTTGATCTTCTCAAGTGCTTTAATAGTAAAAGAAACGTTAATAATAGAGAGTTTTTCTGAAATTTAAGTTGAAGACTCGCCGGTAGCTTAGCGGTTAAGGAGTCGGCCTAACGATCGAGAGGTCCCGGGTTCGAATCCTGGCCATTACACTACTATCGTGAACCAACTCCTAACAACACAAGCAATTTAGCTTAGCTGGAGGGGTTAACAAGAATACTAGTAATTTCTGTAACGTTTTTTTTTCTCGTACAGAAATCCTCATGGATACCCTACCCATCGGCCAGCGGTGGTGGTTACGGCAGACTCGAACTGACTAAAACCGCGCGATGTCTCGGGTCTCTAATACCGGGGTCGGTTACAAGTACTTTTTTTCATACGGAAATCCCCTCAGCTACCCACCCGCCAGCGGGGGTGGCTATGTTGGATTCGAACCGACTAAAACCACACGCCGTCTGTGGTCTTAGGTGTAAGGAAAAAAAATTCTACAAAAAATCTCTCTTAAAAAAATTTACTAAACTCAGCAAAATGAACTAAAGGCCAAATTCTTTTCTTTACCAATCCTCTCACACTGAACGTAGACCCGGGCTCATATCTGTTTTAGGTATAGAAAATTATTATCATAAGCATGTAGCTCATCAGCAAATTGGGATCACTCCTACCTTCCATCGATATCATCTATAATTTGTAAAGGCGATATTGGTCCGAAAATATTTTATTCCCAAGGTTCAGTTGGAAACTCAATTTCTGTATCGAGATCTTGCCTGAGTCGAATTCGTAATGTTTCCATACGTCTGTTAGGAACGAGAGACGGATGTTGCGATAAATCTAATCATGCTAGGGCAAGACAGATTGTGTTTGCAGTCTGTGTAAAAAATCTAGGATGATTGAATTTGGTTGTATAAAGTGTTGAGAGCAAAACAAACAAGGCAGATGTTAAAACATTTTTTGTGTTGATTTTAGATCGGAAAAAGAGAACATCTAGTCCCTTATAGGTGGAATGCTCTGATCAACTGAACTATCTAGACACATTCCAGATCTTCGAAATTCTCCGATATATTATTTGCGTTTTGCTTAGTATAACATTTTTGTTATTGGTCCTGACGGACTGCCGAGACGAGGTCTCGAGTTCGATCCCCAGTCGCCCCGGGCACACACCTCTGAGTTTTCGTAGTTATGTGTGCATTAATAAATGTTAATTATCGCTCGCTTAATAATGTGCCCGGTAGATGGCAATAGACTCGCCCCCTATTACATTGGGACCTTAACATAACTGGCGAATCGTGGGTGTGTAATACACCTCTGCCTACCCCTTCGGCGATACAGGCGTGAAGTTATGTTATGTAGAATACTTTTTTTCAGGTATTTAAACTTGTTCTAAGGTATTTTAATTTTTTAAACATGTTATCAAATACATATAAATTGTAATGTTTAGTAACAGGGGTAATAATGACAGTGTGTTTTTAAAAGGCGTGTAAATAAATTGCGTTTTGCCAAGACACGTCTAATACATTTCAAAAGACTGTGACAAATATTACGGCAAAACAGTGAGATGAATAATACAAATTTGTAAAATATTTTACTAGAATTTACTAATAAAAGTGTCCAAATTTTGGTCCCAATAGACAATAAAGAAAAGAGATAAGAGACAAGCAAGAGATAAATTATAAGAGATACGTATTAAATAAATAAATATTCTAGGACATTACTACTATAAACATACAATTATAAAAGTTGCGTCTGTACATAAGAAATATTAAAAAAAAATACTTGGGGTGTGTTAAATGAACGATACTGAAAATAAAAATATTTTTTTTGGAATTCTTGTATGTTTTTTCGCGATGGACACAAAAACAACTTTCTAAATACTGATGCAGTTTTTTTTCTATTGGAAAGTTGTTGTTGAGATTTAAAATCTGCCATATGTTTTACTGCAATTGGTTAAGTAGAACCGGAAATATGACCAAAAAACGATAACCGACCGCCACGCGAGTGGAGCCACGGACATCAGCTGGTTAATTTATATTTTAAAGAATATTTTAGGTTCTTACTTAATAAGTTTAATAACAATACACATGTAAGTAAAGTGGCTCTGAGACTACCGGAATTAACACTCACATGGAAATGAGAATAGAGTAAGTATGTAATTTTGATTTGAATCACTCGGTTATATAAAACTACCTTCACTTCTTTGCTAATACGTGTAGTCTAGGCAAATAATTTATAAACTTTTTGATAACCAAATATAGTACATTAAATTGTGTGCCTTTAAGGGTACGTTAGAAAAAAACTCAATTCATTTAGCTTTCACATCCAATATTATTTGCTGGACTTGAAATAATGAACTTATTTCCAATTTTACTAGTTGTGATAACTTTAATATCAATTCCATAAAACTTTAGTGTTATTGCTATTTTTAAAACGAAACAACTACAGTTAGTTCTAAAATTACAAATACATAGTTCAAACTTTTAACGTTATAAGCGGCGATAGCCCAGTGACGTACGTAACGGACTGCTGAGACGAGGCCTCGAATAGGCTCGCCCCCTATTACATTGGGACCTTAACATAACTGGAGAATCGTGGGTGTGTCATACACATCTCTGCCTACCCCTTCGGGGATACAGGCGTGAAGTTATGTTATGTTATGTTATGTTACATAGTTCAAATAATTTCAAAGTATGTAATGGTGACCCTCTTTCCTGAGACTTTATCTTAAGCTAACCATCAGGCGAGGTGAAGTCAAATTGACGTCTCCTATATATATATATAAAAAAAAGAAAAGTGAATTTAACTTTGTTTTAACGTTTCTTGCTTTATACTTTTATTTTATTTTAGACTAGCTGATGCCCGCGGCTACGCCCACGCAGAGGTTGGTTATCGTTTTTTGGTCATATGATTATATTCCGCATAAACATAAAGCAGATTTTAAGTCTAACCAAGACCTTTCTAATAGAAAAACCGCATAAAAATCCGTTCAGTCGTTTTTGCGTCCATCGCGAACATACAGATAAACAGTCAATCAGACAAGAATTACAAAAAAAAAAAAATTGTGTTCAGAATCTTTCATTTAACATAACCCAAGTTTTTTTTAAATATCTACAATGTACAGACACAACTAATTTGCAATTTGTATAGATATATATAGATCATTATGGGAATTAATCAATTAGCCTATTGCAGTCCACAGCTGGACATAAAAAAGGTAGCTGGGATAGACTGGATACGCAAGGGGGAGGATCGGGTGCTATGGCGTAAAATGGGAGAGGCCTATGTCCATTATTGGAATATTCATGAACAATAAATATACACTCGTATGTAAATAACATTATATTTAAGAATTTGTTTTAAATTATACGCTTTTTGTCTGTGATTATAATTAAAATAAATATGATTATAATCATCATAATTATCCCACTGGTTATCCCACTTGCATCCACTTTGGATCCCGGAATCCACTCTCATACGCTTGTTTACCCTGATGTAGCATATTTGGTTTTTACGGGAGCAACTGGAAAAAGGAAAACTTGCGTTAGAGCTTCGTCGAGCAGGTGTGCTTAATTCCCATCATGGAGGATTGGCTGGAGAGGCGACACGCAAGCCTCTCCTACCGACTGACGCAGGTGATCTCAGGGAAGGGGTGCTTCGGGGACCACCTGCATCGGATCAGGAAGGAGCCAACGCCTGAGTGTCATCACTGCGACGCGAGCGAGGACTCAGGGCTGCACACGCTGGCGGACTGCCCGGCGTGGGAGGCGCCGAGGCGTGACCTCGTGGCAGCCATCGGGGTGGGAGTCCTCTCGCTCGGCAGCATGATTGCGGCAATGGTGCGGAGCGCGAGCGCGTGGGCCGCCGCCGCCTCCTTCTGCGAGCATGTAATGCTCGCGAAGGAGGTGGCAGAGCGCGCCCGGGAGAGACTTAGAACTCTCCCGGTCCGCCGAGCCCGCAACTTGCTCGCCGCGCGTCGCAGGCAACTCAGGCGCCGGAGGTCGCTTAACGACCTCCGTCCTCCATGAGCGCAGGCCTGGGGGTGGCGGGTGAGGCCACCTGTCACCCCAGCAGAAGCAGGCCGGGACGGTGGGGCGACTAGCGCCCCTCCCCCAAACCGGGGCAAGACAGGGACCGGAGATGGCCCAGGGTCAGTCGGGGTGCGAGGGATATGCTCTATGGGCAACCTTACACCCCGGCGTCTGTAGACCCGAGACGGCGTGCGGTTTTAGTCGGTTCAAGCCCGACATAACCGCCCCCGCTGGCACGCGGGGGGGTATCCGAAGGGATTCCCGCACGATAAAAAAAAAAAAAAAAAGGTGTGCTTAATTGCTTGTGATAGAAAATGAGTTCACCTATATAACCTTTGAGCTACCTTCCATGTGGTTAATTAGCTTGTTAACACGACTAAATAAATAGTTCTCAATTTGAAAAGATCAAATATTTGTATGAGAGAACGATTGATGTTTTATAAATAAAGATAATTTAATTTAAACTTTAACAGGAAATATTTGTCTCTATGGATTTGCAAATTTATTAATGAAAGTATTTGTATAACGCTCTTGGCAATGTCTTAACCACTTACTCCGAAATAAACTTTTATGCAAGTTGGATTTGAAATTGCGTGTGCGTTATAGAAGTCATAAAAATCTGATTAAAAATAATTAATTAAATATTTCACTCCCAGAAAAGCCGTAAAATGTCGTGTCGTAAAAGACGCAGCAGGAGAATTCACTACTATGATCTACTCTATTGATTTCAATTGATATCGCGATAAATCAGGAAATAAATTAATTAAAGCTATATAAAACACAAAAAGTATTTTATTTCAAATGTCTTCATAAAATACAACTTTTATATAATATTAATCTAAACATTTTTGTACATCACATTACGTTATTTCATCATCATCCTTCTAGTTCTTCATTAAATAACCATTGTGATAAACCGTAAAGCCACATCTTGATGGTCACCATTTATTTACCTGTGACTATGAAAATACCTATGACTATCTTCAGCTGTATTGTGTATCTCGATAGCTGTAAATCACCGCGATGTTTCTTCGGGATTTCAGATGGTCGGTCCAACTGTCAATTTTCTTATATAATTAAAAACCATGCCTCGCCTCTCTAATTTTTTAACGTACTCTAACTCCTGCTAATGATGACGTGCACGGAACGGCACGGTGTTCCTTGAAATCTGCCTACGTTGGGAAGCAGGTGTGCCCTAATATCCCTGGTACCTGACCGGCCTTGGCTCTTGGCTCGAGAGGCACACGTCGATTACGACGAACCACTACCCAGGACCTGCTTCTGCTAGTGCAACAGCTAGCTCAAAACGTCATCCCGAGGAAAAGGTTTTTTATAAATTCATGATATATACGGACTAAATATTTATAATAACTTTACATTAATACATATACACATAAACTTTACATTAACATATATTAAAACACATAATATTTCTAAAACTTACCTTGAATTACTCATTGTATAAATCAGGAATGTTGATTATCACTCTCTAATAATTGGCCAAAACCTGGATAGCTAATCGTGACATAAAAAAGCGGCCAAGTACGAGTCGGACTCGTCCATTAAGGGTTCCGTAGTAGCAAGTAACATAATAATGTTTTTTTTTTTAAATTTTATATTTGATTTGAATGAATGAAAGGTAAATTGCGGTTTACATTTTATGACGTATTAAAAGAAACGACTTGACTTACTAAATCTCGTTCAAACAAATTTTCGTTGGAAGTTTACATAGCAATAAAAAAAAAATTAGTTTTATCATTCTCTTATCCGGGGACACATTTTACCACGTTGGAAGTTTCTCTACTATATTGAGTTTAGAAAAAAATTATATTAGAAACCTCAATATCATTTTTGAAGACATATCCATAGATATCACACATGTATGGGTATGATGAAAAAGAAAAATTATGAGTTTCAGTTCTAAGTATGGGGAAAACCCCAAAATGTATTGTTTTTTTTTCTATTTTGGTATGAAAATCTTAATGCAGTTAACAGAAACTTACCAAGTTTCAACAGCATAGTTCTTATAGTTTCGGAAAAAGTGGCTGTGACATACGGACGGAAAGACAGACAGACATGACGAATCTATAAGAGTTCCGTTTTTGGCCATTTGGCAACGGAACCCTAAACATATTTTAAATTTTCCTATTTTTTTTTTAAGTTGATGTTCCTTTTACGACGCGGTAGGAGTAAGTGGGTTATAGTTAAGTACGTTATATTTTTAGTACCTATTTTGACTATGGCCTAATTATGTATTATAGTCATCCTCCTTTCCTTTTCGGTCCAACTACGAAGCGGTCTAACTTTGATATTTTACGTGAAGCGGCTGCCATCTGACCGCCACTTCTCATTGGCGATATTGAAGTTCTGTAGTTAGACTAGATATCGGTCTATTTACAGCTCAAACTACCCGTAACGGCTATCATAAATGTTCGTATGGCAACTGGGACCGACGGCTTAATGTTCTTTTTTTATGGATGATAGGCTCACGTTTGACCTCTATCTCACCTGCTCGTAAGTGACGATGTGGTCTACGATGGATCACGTTTGCCTAGAAGGAAATTCTGTGTCTCCGAAGCACGGAGGGTCTCAATGTCTTAACAATGGTCACCCATCCTAAGACTGACCTGGCTAGTATTGTTAAACTTTGCGATGTGTTAATCTACTTGGTTACCACTGAGCCACAAGCCTCCGAATAAAAAGAATTATAGTGTAATAAAGAAAATCGGGACGACAAAATACATTGAACCATCTTTTACACGGCTGTGAAGAGTGGCCATTGCCAGAGTGACAGAAGCAAGAGCTGCATGTCACGAAGATGAATATGCTGCGTTATTTGTGCGGAGTCATGCGTAAAGATCGCGTGAGGAACATGTAGGAGTGTCACCGTCGCTGTGGGTGGTCACATTTTTCGGTAACCGCCTAGTTGTGTGGGTAAAAAGTAATACTACTATAGTAGGACAGTGTTCGTTATGATGTAAAATTTTCCGTCTATTTTGTGTTTCATTTAGGTTAGATCAACAATTACCTTATCTACTAATATCATCAGTATGGTTAACGTGGCCATCTACAACTCATGATATCAAATCAAATTCATTTATTATCAGGTAGTATCTCTCTGTTCCTCAAATAGCAGCTAAATTTATGCAGTATCACATTCAATTAATTGCGTGAAATATTTTTAATAAGTAAGCCGTAGTATAATTATGTGATATACCAACAAATATTTTTAACGTAAGTATACAATAATAATAATATGTGAATAATAAATATAGTAAATAAATAAAGTAAAACTTAGTAAAATGGTTGCCTGTATGAGATATTGCCACAGTGCGATAAGGCCGCCAATTTTATATACCATAATGTATTATTTGTAGAATTCATTTTTGTCTTATTCTTGGTGTACAATACAGAGATACACTACTACTAAAGTAAAATATTAAAACAATTAAAAAAATAATTAAATCGTATTATTTTGTTTCAATCCATGTTCTGACACAAATAATTGAAAATAGGTCAAACATTTGACATAGTTTTACATCACGCTGTTAGTGAGAATATTTGCTCCCATAAATTGCCACTGACAGTAATTGTAATAAACACAAAAGCCATATATTGTACTCTTCCAAGAATAACAAGGAAATAGTAATGTGAAATGATGAAACTTCCACCCAATTTGTCTTGGTAGTTGTGTGAGTCATAAAAGCGGAGCATAAAAGTTCGGTAATGATAAATTGTGACGCTATTTTTACGGTAGATATTTTTAAGTTGATTATTGTATTAGCAGTTAGGTGTAGGGGCCCCATCGGAACCTTCGAGACCAAGCCAACCGCAACTGCAAGCTGGTTCAACTACTGATTGACGCACGAGACTCTAGCGCATACAATGCGCTTTTTCCGAGACTTTAAGAACTATTTTGTTGAAACTTGGTAAGTAGATGTATCTGTAAACCGCATTTAGATTTTCTTACAAAAATAGAAAAAAAAACAAAAAAATTGGGGTCCCCATACTTAGAACTGAAACTCTTTTTTTTTTTCATCAAACACATACGTGTTTCGGATAAGTTTTCATAAATGATATTGAGGTTTCTAATATCTTTTTTTCTAAACTGAATAGTTTGCGCGAAAGTAACTTCCAAAGTGGTAAAAAGTGTGTGTGTCCCCCCTGTAACTTCTGAAATAAGAGAATGATAAAACTAAAAAAATATATGATTTACATTAAACTTCCACCAAAAATTGGTTTGAACGAGATCCAGTAAGTAGTTTTTTTTAATACGTCATAAATCGTAAACCTCAATTTACCTTTCATTCAGTCAACTCAAAAATAAAAGTTTTACTTGCTGCTACGGAACCCTTCATGGGCGAGTCCGACTCGCACTTGGCCGGTTTCTTTCGATTTGATTTGTTGAATTCATGTTATACTTAATTAAATATAAATTAAGTACAAAACTACATCATTTTATTTTGCTTGTGTCTACTGTCCATCTTAAGGTTGCCTGGAAGAAATCGCTTTTAGCGATAAGGCCGCCCGTTGTACATTCATCTGTCTACGTACTACTTATTTATGTTCTCGTTACAAAATTTTCAATAAAATTTAATTACAAGAACAACTTTTCCTTTAAAAAAAAGAGTTCACGTAACGACATTTTGACATTCGGGTGATCGACATGAGATCTGACATCTAGATTGAGACTGAATTTTGACCATCTTTTTATTACGAGAATAAGTCAAATCAAAAGGAAAAGAAAGAGTAAGCGGGACCCTGAGCTCCGAGGTGAAAGCCTCGGATGTAACCGGCAACAACGCTAAGATGATGATGATTTTTAAGTTGATTCATCATCATCCTCATAAAATTATCCAAAGTTTGCACTTTGAGCCTGAGGTCCGCTTATTGTTTATGATTGGTAGGACAGCTTTTCTGGGAGTGACTGTCGTCTGACCTATAAAAAGCCTGCTCTGGCCTCGTCTGTTTTTTAGCAGGTGCAACCCTACTAGCATTGCCTGGCTTGGCTTGGCTTGGCTCTCATGCCCTTTAGTATTGTTATAGGTATTTTTAAGTTGGTTATACTTTTGTTAGTCAGACCAGTTTACATATACTAGGAACCCCGTGGGATGTTGATATCAGAAAGTTAAACTTCATTGCATTTCTTTTCAATTTTGTTATATCATAATACGTTTGAAATTGGCAATATAATCTAATATGGGTTTGTGTGTTCCAAATGCATGGTAGTGTGTGTGATATTATTTTTATTGGTATAATGTATTTTTTTAGCATAATAAAAAAAAATATAATAGTATTCTGCACTTCTCCTCCATATAAGCTATAACTATGCCAAATCTCGCTCAGGAGAAAGTTTTTCCTTCACGTATTAATATATAGATAGAGAAATAGTAGATTGTTATACAAGGAGCTAAAATGACCCATTATATACGAGGTAGTTTTACTCCCGAGCTTTAGCGAGGGAGTAAATAGAAACCGATTTTCAATGGGTTTTAGCGCCGTGTGTTACACTATACTTTACACTACGATTGCGAGAAAATAAAACAATCCAATACAATATGAAATATGTAGTTTATTTTATTAACTTTTCGTAAGTATTTAAATAAATGCTTTGTGACCTTTACGGCAACAGATTGAAAATTATTTCTTTTCCTTTCTCTTCTATTTGTAAATTAGGGTCTCCATTCTCACTGGGGTGTGTGTTGGGTAACCTCCTCGAGTGTCGCTCCGATTCCGATCCCGCTGCAGTCCGGGGGGAACGGAATCGGAGCGGCCGGTACACCCTGGGCGGCGGTCAATGGCTTCCCCTTCACCCCTTCATAGGGTTGGCATTGATCGTCGGCCAATACCCAACGTGGCGGGAACACATCGCTCTCCGTACTCCTCTGCTTTCAGAGGAGACAGGATGAGCGATGCTGTTAGTGGTGAGATGGCCCAGGGTCAGAAGGGTGCGAGGGATATGCTCTATGGGTAACGTTACACCCCGGCGTCTGAAGACCCGAGACGGCGTGCGGTTTTAGTTGGTGCAAGCCCGACATAACCGCCCCCGCTGGCCGGCGGGGGGGTATCCGAAGGGATTTCCGCACGATAAAAAAAAAAAAAAAAAAGGGTCTCCATTCTCACTAGATGATGACATTTTCACTATTGTAAAGTTGATTACGGTCACTACTAATTCAATTTGCAATTAGAGAAAAATTATAAAGATTTCGCGCCAATGTCTTTTTTTTGTTTCTTCTGTAGCCGCAACACATTGCATGCATTCTACCAGAGATCGCCGATTTTAGTTCCATTTTCTAAATTAAAATGAAGTTCTTTTTTTATGAAAGAGTAATAAGTCGAGTCTTTATTCATGATTATGCTACTTATGACTAAAGACTTTTTCGTTTTTGTAGGCTCATTGTCATTTGACACACAAAAATTAAAAAAAAAACTTTTTCCCCTAGGGGAAGAATTGCTATTTTTTCTTCGCTCTGATACGCCACAATGACGGTCTTTTTGAGCAAGAGGAGCGAAAACATTATTTCTAAGATCTAACGAATTTTTACTTCATTTATTTCTCCTGTAATACATTTTCCATATGAATAATACTTACAAAATTACTTGCAGCATACGGCTTCTATGAATTCACAGTGTTACAGTTGTCTGAAAACATTTCTACGAGCTTAAATAATGCATCCCGTACATATCCGGAACTTTTTGCCGACATACATGCAAACAGGGGTGGTCAATGGAGTGAACCGTCTCTCTTGTTGGATATGTTTACATGTGTCTGCTTCCGAAGCAAAAAGTCACTGAGCCTTTTACTTTATTAACAATCCGTCACTGTCTGCTAGAGATTACTTTTTTATACATAAAACTATTTCTCAGCCATATAATATTTCATGCAGATATTTTTAGAAAAGAAAATAAAATTGTTGAACGAGGCGTTGAAGTAGAACTTTAAATAAAGAATATCTAAGGTGACATCGATTGCGACGGCAAGGTGTAGGCCAAGTGGCGTAAGATGACGGGTGTCATAAAAATTTGTGACCCCAAAATAATGAGATAGGTTAGGTTGAAAGAGCAGGTCTATAAAACAATCAGGCCTATCCTCTTATACAGGTGTGAAGCGTGGCCATTGCTGGAGTGATATAAGCAGGAGCTGCGTATAACGGAGATGAATAGGCTACAGGGGATGTGCGGAGTCACGCGCAAGGATCGCGTGTGGAACTCCCGGGTCCGCAGCAATCGTGTCGTGTCTGAGATATTGCAGATAAAATGCAGGAGTGTCGCCATAGCTGGTGTGGCCACGACTTGCAGCAACCGCCAGGTTACTTGGGTAACAAATGTTTAGCCATGCTACATCCACCGGGCCGCGGTAGGAGGGGGAAACCCAAGAATTACTGATTTGACGTCGTGCGTGCCAATGATCTCACTACCATGGTTGCCGAAGATCGTGCGAAGTGGAGAAGAAAAAGCAGGTAAGCAAACCTTGGGTTCCGAGGAGTAGCCTCGGATGCAATGGGACACAACGCTAAAATGATGATGACAATACTATATTTAGACTATTTTTTACTATTTTATACTATTTTTAGAAAAGAAAAAAAAATAACAGAAGTAGGAGAACTGTAATTTGAAAATATCTAATCCACATGAGAATAATGTCAAAGTTAGCAACTGTTATCCAAAGACCTATTCAAATGTTGGGCACACTAAACTTGCTGAAACTAATTTGATTCAATTGTTTAGTCAGTCTATATTATAACATTTCACTGTCATAATGCTTTATAAATTTTGATTTCGGAAACATTACTGTCTATCTATACTAGGGGTGCAATGCATTCTGCTGTTGCAATGTTGAGCTGAGAGTGCACTATGATTACCTACTTCACGCAATTTTTTTTCAATGAAATTCCATTGAATTTCTTTTTTTTTTTGGTGGTTATTCCTCCGTTGCTAGACAGATTTTCAATTTTCTTTTTCTGTCTTAAGCCACGTTTTTGCGCCAAAGTCGTGGTCTCAACATTGATCATTTTGGAGAAATCAGATTTAGGAATTTTTGAAGGGTGATTATTCCTCCATGGTATGTTCGATTTTCAATTTTATATAATTATATCCCTTCCGGGTATCAAGTTGTATTTACATGCCAAGTTTGGTCAAAATTGGTCGAATAGTTTAGGAGGAGTAAACGACGCACCGTATTAGATAGTTATTTTTTTGAGTTCCTTATTGTCAGGACAAAGTTTGTATGTAAGAAAATTTTAGAAAAGTCCACGGGTACGGTGCTATTATTGCACCTAAGCAAAGCCAGTGCGTGCAGCTAGCTTTTAATATAGTAGAAAGTGTACGAATTAAGATATTTAAAAGTTACCACCTTTACAAAAAGAAAATATACAGCTAATTACGTCGTGAGGAAGAATTTCAGAGGTTTCACAGAATCAAGTTTAACATTACTCTTTCGTATTCAGCATCGAATCATAAAAACAAGTGACATGATAAATGGTAATTGGAGATTTCTATGCGTCTGGTTGTCGCCAAATTTATATGAACATCAAACGCAGGATGTCTTTACTGAGAAATATGCGTGGACGAAACTCTTTACCGAAGGATTTTTGATTTAGGATTGATTTGTAGAATGACCGATTATGATTTTATGCGGGTTAAGACTATTTACACGCATAAAACCAAAATCGGTCAATTTAGATATTTTAAGTAACTTCACCCTTACTGATAGGTAGGTATCAGTAAGGTCTATTAACGACCTCCGTCCTCCATGAGCGTAGGCCTGGGGGTGGCATTCCACACAGCGCTGTCTAGACCCAAAGTAAGCATAGTTTAACTAGCTTGTGTTATGGGTTCTTATACTTAGATACTTATTTTTGTAAATACATACATATTATACATAGAAACACTCAGACCAATGCAAATAGAGATATTCATGCACACAAATATTTGCACTGAGCGGGAATCGAAACCGCGCCCCCCGTCGTAGCAGTCGAATGCACTACCGCTGCGCCACAGAGGCCGTCAAAAGTATAGAAAGTAGAATTAGTATACAATGGTAGGGTCACATTCCATTGTGAATTCTTTACGATTATCTTTACAATTATCCAATAGTAATTTACTTATTTAGAACCAATATATTCAAAGTTGTTAGGTGATAGAAACCTCAACCCACGCTCAGACTCTTTGTGATTCAAATTTGTGAGTTAAGTTTGAAAATATTCATGCAATCTGGTTATATTTCCGAAACGGATATGAAATGTCTCGCCAGTGCTTCTGCTTATATTGCATCAAAGCTGCCCGCTTGCAGCATCATACGTATAGTTTAATATTTTTGAAAAGGTATTTTAGATGTTTAGTTTTGGCTAGAGCCGTGAAAACCGTAAACTCAACTCTCGGTAACTGCAACTTTTTAGTTTAAGTAATATCATGTAGGATTAGAGTGCTGGCCAAGATAAGCAAACGAGCTTAAACATGAGTCTATCGTGTTTAATTTGAAAAATCCTATGAACACCAACCACTTCCATCTTTAGACCTAGGATATCACTCAAGCCAGGGTGTTTACCAATACAAAACAAATGAGGCCAATGTCGGTAAGTTTATCTTATTTAGATTAAGAATTCCTTTGGCCACCTTCCTACTTCATCATCAGACAAACTCTATGGTACCATATTAATGTATTTTTATGCAAACTAAACGTTCATGCAAAATTTCGGTTTAGGATAAATGCTTTAAAATTGAGTTGCAAGATTTGACTACAATACAAATACATAAAGTGCGAGTGAAATAAATGTTTGTAAAAAGATATGAATGGACATATAATGATAGTTCAAATAAACCGCTTTTGACATTTCTAAATTAAAGTGCCCTGCACGTGACCGTCCAAAGGGCATTGCTCTCATTCCTAAAATGATACATGTGTTGATGAATTTTCAATGTATAGAGTTCACCATGACTTTAATTAACTATGGGGCATAGTCGAACCAAAGGTGTTCAGGGCTCTACCAAAATCTTTGAGACCCAAGTGAATCTCCCCTGCAAGTCGAAGCACCTGCTAATCGACGGACGAAACTCTGGCACAGGCTTTCCTTTCAGGGTTGAGAGTTTAGACGGTAGTCGCTAGCGAAATAGCCGATATACTATAATCAAAACCAACAAGCGGATCTAGGGCTATAAAGTGCAAACTTTGGACGCTAATCGCTATGAAGATGACACAGCTGAACCAATAGTATTGTATAGATTTAGATAGGAAAAAGAGAACATCTAAAACGAGACTTGAACCCGCGACCAATCCCTTACAGCGTTGCATTAAGACGTATATAATATATCGGAGAATTTCGAATATCTGGGACGTGTCTAGGTGGCTCAGTTGGTCAGAGTGTTCCCCCTATAAGGGACTGGTCGCGGGTTCAAGTCCCGTCCTAGATGTTCTCTTTTTCCGATCTGAATCTATTAAAATATCTGATTGTAACATTTAAATAACGAATGTTTTATGAATAATATACACGGTACTTACAATACTTACAACAAAAAACAATTTATTAAATCTGTATCTGTCTGTCTATCTCTTTAAACTATTACCTAGTTTAAACAGATAGACAGACAGATGAACAGCTGATGACAGGAAAATAAAAAAATATTTATGAATGCATATGAATATATATTATATACACGGTATTACAATACTTTCAACAAAAAACAATTTTTTAACTCTCATCTGTCTGCCTATCTGTTAGAACAAGGTAATCTCTGGAACGGGTAGGCCGATTGTGATGGGACTTTCACTGGCAGATGGCTAACATTATAAGGTGTAACATACACTACTATGCTATATTTTTAGTTTAGAAAAACAATTATGGTTCTGCGTAAATAAATTCAAACCTAGATCTAAGTCTACGCGAACAAAGGCGCCGGCATAGCTAGCATGTAATCCTACTAATATTATAAACGTGAAAGTTTGTAAGTATGGATGGATGGATGGATGTTTGTTACTCTTTCACGTAAAAACTACAGAACGGATCTGGCTGAAATTTGGCACAGGGATAGATTATAGTCCGGAATAACACAAAGGCTACTTTTATCCCAGGGCACGCCGCAATAGCGGCGGTAAGGCCCATCATGGAGGATTGGCTAGAGAGGCGACACGGAAGCCTCTCGTACCGACTGACGCAGGTGATCTCCGGGAAGGGGTGCTTCGGGGACCACCTGCATCGGATCAGGAAGGAGCCAACGCCTGAGTGTCATCACTGTAATGCGAGCGAGGACTCAGGGCTGCACACGCTGGCGGACTTCCCGGCGTGGGAGGTGCCGAGGCGTGACCTCGTGGCAGCCATCGGGGTGGGAGTCCTCTCGCTCGGCAGCATGATTGCGGCAATGGTGCATCTCCTTCTGCGAGCATGTAATGCTCGTGAAGGAGATGGCGGAGCGCGCCCGGGAGAGGTTAAGAACTCTCCCGGCCCGCCGAGCCCGCAACATGCTCACCGCGCGTCGCAGGCGACTCAGGCGCCGGAGGTCGCTTAACGACCTCCATCCTCCATGAGCGCAGGCCTGGGGGTGACAGGTGAGGCCGCCTGTCACCCCAGCAGAAGCAGGCCGGGACGGTGGGGCGACTAGCGCCCCTCCCCCGAACCGGGGCAAGACGGGGAAACCGTGGTTCCCAAACCCGAGGGGGCCATCTCGAAACCGGAGATGGCCCAGGGTCAGTCGGGGTGCGAGGGATATGCTCTATGGGCAACCTTACACCCCGGCGTCTGCAGACCCGAGACGGCGTGCGGTTTTAGTCGGTTCAAGCCCGACATAACCGCCCCCGCTGGCCGGCGGGGGGTATCCGAGGGGATTTCCGCACGAAAAAAAAAAAAGGCTACTTTTATCCCGGGAATAGGTTCCCATGGGTTGCTGGAACGGGATCTGAATTCTACGCCGTCGGAGCCGCGGGCAACAGCTAGTATTACATAATATTTCACTGGAAGTACGCTGGCAGATAAATTGAACTTATTAAGTTTAAGATCAGCAATCTACCATAACATTCACATTTAATTCTCTGAACCCTTGACATTCATTTTTTCTCTCTCATACCGCTTTACTCATAAATAAACATGTGTGCTAACGTTATTCTCTGACCTTATCGAGAGCCTACTTAACCGAATTAACTTGGAAACGTCGGGAAATGCTCATTTTTCTTCATTTGCTTAGAGATTTCCGATATATTAATGTTTATTTGAAGCATTTTGTATCTATATCATAGGTTAATAAAACGGAAAGATTGCATAAAAGACGAAAATACTGGCCGCTATACTATTCGAATTGAAATTGAACTGTAATAATATTGCGTTATCTAGATTTAAAGTAAGTATAGCTTAACTAGCGTATAACATTGGTTGTAGTTTGCGGGAATGTTAAATAACATACCAACGTAAGTTCTTAGAACAGACAAAATAAAAGTTATTGAAAAAATAGAATATTGCAATGTAATCCTTCGGTCGCGTGTTCAACTTGTAATGGAAAAACTAAGTGAACTCTGATTTACTTTTACTATGTTGTCTTCTGCTCTTACCAAAGTTTACTTTATTCTACTTTTGTTTATTAGAATACCTTTTAAGATTTCTGTTCGTGTATAGTGCGTTTTTTTTAACGTGTGGAAACCCCCACGGGCTTCATCCCATCAGTGCAAACGATGGGGTGGGCATGTCGGAATCGAACCGACTAAAACCAAACGGTGTCCTCCCCAAGTGTCCGCACCCCGGGTGAGCCCACGAAAGGATAACCCTAGGGTTACCGGCGGACTTGGGCCGCCACCGCGGCCTCGCCTGGTGGGGTCGGGTTTTATCCCGCATCGGTGAGTTGGCCGGCGCCCCGAGAAATCAAGGCGACGATGGCAATGAGTTCCTGGTGGAGCTGGAACTCATGGAGACATGGAGGGTGCGACTTGAGCATCCAAGGTGGGGGGAAAGAGTGGTATTACAGTGCGTTAGTTATATTTCTATCATTTTTATGGTTATCTATAATTGCAATAGTCCTTAAATGTATTATCATCACAGCATTAGTCCAAAGTTGCACTTCGGAGCCCAGAGTTTGCTTCTTTCTCTTGATTTGGTTTATCTTGGCTTTATTGAGAGCAACTGCCGCCCGAACTAAGGAATGTCATCAGAGCCTTGTGCAATTATATTTATCTGCATCTACCTGTAATATATGCGATGTTGCTAGATGTCCTCGGACAAACTGTATTTATAATAATATGCGCCTATAAATACGCCAGTGATTCGGGCCTCTACATCAGTTGCAGAGAAGTCGCCGCCGAGGAGGGATCTCCGCACTCATCGGCGCCCGGATCTGACCAACTGAAGATGTCGACAGCAGTAATCGACGAAACGTTTGGAACACAAGTTTCCTATGGCCAAACGGCCGTGGTCCATGGGAAAGGAATAGGAAAGGCAGCCCGGTAGCAGTATATTCAACAATATAATATTGTTTTGAACGCCTAAATTCTACACAACCGCGAGATATGCAACCTTACAGAATATTTTCTTAATAATAACAAGTCTATTTAAGTCCATGGATAATCGTACATACGTGTACATATGGCGATTGCAAAATATTGAATTTCAATTTACCCGGGAAACATTGAATTTCGATCAAATACCGGGCAAAAACCCTTTTGGGCAGGCCACAATAGATCGGTGACAGGGAATTACCGAACAGGACTTGACGACCCACGAACGCTACACTACAATAGGTTCAGAGAGGGAATTTTCTATGTAGCTACGTAGTTAGACACCTCTTTACTTTGGACGGGTTGTGTTCGATAGCGTATTTTTAGGGTTACGTTGCCAAATAGCAAAAACCGAACCCTTATACATTCGTCGTGTCTGCCTGTCTGTACGTCCATATATCACAGCCACTTTTTTCTTTACTTGGTAAGTAGAAGTATTCTGTGAACCGCATTAAGATTTTCACACAAAAATAGAATTTTTTTTTTCATCAAACCTATACGTGTGAGATGGATAGGTCTTCAAATATGAATAGTTTGTAAGAGAGACACTTGCAAAGTGGTAAAATGTGTCCGTCTCCCCCTGTAACTTCTAAAATAAGAGAATGATAAAACTAAAAAATATATGATGTACATTACCATCTAAACTTCCACCGAAAATTGGTTTGAACGAGATCTAGTAAGTAGTTTTTTTTAATACGTCATAAATCGTAAACCGCAATTTACCTTTCATTCAATTAACTCAAATATGAAAATTAAAAAAAAAGCTTATTATGTTACTTGCTGCTACGGAACCCTTCATGAGCGAGTCCGACTCGCACTTGGCCGCTTTTTTGATCTTTGGTTCAGTAGTTGAGTTTAGTTTCTGATTCTTACAGTTGATTACGTTATATCAGGTATTTAATATTTGCTTTGTTATAATGTTACGTGACGACCTCTGTGGCGCAGCGGTAGAGCGTTTGACTGCTAAGTCAAAGGTCGCGGGTTCAATTCCCAATCAGTGCAAATATTTCTAGGCGTGAATATGTATTGATATCTGTATTGGTCTGGGTGTTTTTCGTGTACGTATTTGCAAAAAAAAAGTATCTGCTTTAAGTTAAGTTAGTACAGGGTGTCTATAAAAGAACTCCGGGGTTTTGAGGCAAAATATTTTAATGAAATAAAAAACAAACATACATGTTTTATACATGACTGAAAAGCTTACATTTCCAAGTTTTTTTTAACACTTAGTAAAGTTCTATATGAGCCCCGTTAGTGGCACGACAGACGTCTAAACGGTATTCTACCTCTTCCCATGTCCTGGCGAGCATGTCTGGGGGGACGGTTGCCACACAATTGACTATTTGTTCCCTGAGATGTTGAACATCACGAATTCATGAACATGAAGCTCGGATTCTGTCCACTTTCTCTTGAGACACACTCGGCCTACCCGGCGAATTTTGCTTCAAAACACTTCCTGTTTCCTTAAATGCACTGAACCACTGACGAATGGTTTTGTCAGAAGGCGGGTTAACACCATACTTACGTCGAAAGTTTCTTTGTACGGTAACTACAGACTTCGTTTCTATGAGCCAAATAACATATTGAGCCTTTTGTTGCGGAGTCGCCATCATTTCAAATTTCGCAACGTCATTTCAAGGTCAACGCCCTGCAGCGCCGCCAACAGTTGATACAAACATTCCCAATTGGTATGAGTAAAACTTTTTGAGCTACTCTTTTCAGAGAAATCGACTAAATTTTGCTATCTTTTATAGTTAGTGAGATATGAATTTTTAAAACCCCGGAGTTCTTTTATAGACACCCGGTATATCCTGGAATATTATTAGTTATTTATTTAAATACCTAGAATTTAGTACAATAGTATCCCACTATTAACGGAAATGTACAGATTGAATATAAATTTAAACTACATATGGAACAATATTGCTATTTCACCACTTGTTATGACTTTGATTTAACTCTGTGTACAATTTAGCTACAATAGCAAATATTTTGTTTCGCTTACTGCATACAATGGTGTTGCAGACCCAGTTTGATATTAAGTACATCATTTAAAACAAAGAAGGAATTATATTGCTTAGCAGTTTAAAACTAAAATTGTATCATAGTTTGAGAATGTGCATATACAGATGTGAAATTAAAATGACCCTCAGTATCGTATCCTTAGTAGTCATATAAAAGAAAATGATCCTGTGCTTCTGCCGTACCTTTTTTTTTTTTCGTGCGGATCCCTTCGGATACCCCCCCGCCGGCCAGCGGGGGCGGTAATGTCGGGCTTGAACCGACTAAAACCGCACGCCGTCTAGGGTCTACAAACGCCGGGGTGTAAGGTTGCCCATAGAGCATATCCCTCGCACCCCGACTATTCGACTATGACTTATTGGTGCGTATCCAACCTATATTGACGTCTGACTTCTCGAAACCCGAAAGTGACTATCATACGAAATTTCGACGTTCAAAACAGCGGTGAACGGTAGCCCAAAAGTTCCGAAACGCGACTCACATTAGTGCGAAAGTACGCCACATCGACTCACACTTTGTCGACTGTTTTCCAGCGCGGTACACGTTAGTGCGAAAATGCGCCACACTTTTTCGAAGCGAAGGCATGCTAATTTCTACTTGATTCAGCGTTGTTCATTAATCGATATTTTTGTAAGTGTGTAAAGTTATACATTTATTGGAACTTGAATTAATATTAAAACGTAAACTTCATCCGTCAATCAGCACGCGCACCTGCTTGCAGGTTAAGTTGGCTTGACCTCGATGTTCTTGATGGCACCCTATACACCCTAGGTGGGGTCCCCATTTGGCCCCATACATATTTCAGTAACTACATTCGTCAAATTCCATGAGTAGTTCTATATACGAGCAGGCCTCTGTGAAAACCGCCTACCCGCTTACGGTGACTACTATCTAAACTCACTAGGAACCTGATTTGTATAGTTAAAGCCTCCTTCCATATTAGTGTGCAATAAAGCACCTAAAACCGAACCACTTAAACCTTAACCGCACTGATTGTTGATCCGCTCGGCCACACTAACATAACGGGCTCCTAAAACAACATAATCTCTATCCATTTATTAACCTTACTTAATCACATAAACAACCCACAAAGACTCATAACTCAACACCCCATGTATTTACTATTTACGAAGTAATTACGGGCAACACAAATTCTTCAAAAGAACCTAAATAAAGCCGTGTATGTTTTTACTTCAAACGTTGATTGAAAAGGCCTAATTGGGAGCACCGCAGAGCCTCGGCAATCAATGTCGTTCACTGTAAATCGCTCCACCGGAAGGCTTGACGTCATTAATAGTATTTAGTGATAATTGAAGCACCTATGAGGTGTCTGTATCGCACACGTCAGTGTTCGTATATTGAAAGCGTATATTGATTTTAGTACTGATGGAGTGGGGTAGGAAATGAAGGCTTCGATTTGAAATGTTTTTGATCATGGCTGTGGATTAATGTAGCATGATAGAGCGACAACTAGCAAGGATAGGTTGTATAATAGGCTTGACTAAGTTAGGTTCATGATGGTTAATGTTCTGCCTTTAAGGCATAGTTTTTTCAAAATGCGGGTGATAATATACCTGAACCTATCCTATTAAGTACAGCAGATTTACATCGTGAAAGTATGCAATTTTCGCATCACAGAAAGTGGCGAGCTCTGTAGTATGAGATGAATCTATCGCTATATTATTTATGAGCGGATTTTAAAACGCCATGCTGTTATTCAAAACTCTTGAACAGAAAAACTCAACAATGCTTTGATTTTTTTTGCAAACATATTACAGCAGTGCATAAGCTCATTATATCTCAACATTAGTTGACCCGGCAAAGTTCGTTACGCCTTAGGATCAAGTTATGTTGGCTATCTAATCAGCTGAATTTATTTCATGAATGTGTCTTTGCACCCCGGAAGAAGTTTTGAGTCCGACATAACATAACATCCGACATAACATCAAAGGTTGACTGGTAGAAAATGCCTTTGGCATTAAGTCCGCCTTTGTACAATGTTATTGTTGTGCATAAAGTTTAAATAAATAAATAACTACGAACAGTATAGGTAGAGACAAATCTAGAAAGTCAAAGATTATGAATGCGGTCCACCCGTTCTTGAGTTGATCAAGGTCTTCACTTACACGACTTTGTTTTATATATGTATAGATTATTATCTTGGTTTTTTTCTTGCGCATTTTATTTTATGTCATAAACTCCATACCCTATAAAAACAAAAACTATGTAATGCACGCGTACAGATTTTTACGATGTTGTTATTTCCTGGCAAACAGACTGAACATAAAGCATCGTTAATATTTACTGAAACATCAAAATAGTCGAGCTCACTCCTTCTGCATAAACATAAAGTAATTCCTTCAGAAATAATTCGCATCAAAAACATAGACGACCCTTTTTAAACTTACCGTCTTGTTAATAAAACTATAACAATATATTATAAAATACAAAAATATTTATGTAATTTCTACTCTGGGACCCACAAAATAAAGATGACTTTAATTCGATACAGTTTCAGCAACTTATGCTTAGAATCTCAAATGGATACCAGTAATGAAAGAAAGACCGCATGCGGCGTAGCAAATTGCTTTCAGACGACATATTGCATTAGGACAAGTGAGTATTCACTATTAGGCTATCTAACACGATTATGTATGTTCAAAGAAAGTGATGTTACTGTAAGAAGGCTTGAAAGATTGGTTTATAAGGATCTGATCAGTTTCTTCTGAGAGTGAAACGTAATTGTTTGAATTGCTAGTGGCTACAATCTTCCTTCGTACAAGATTGTTTCTGAAGTAGAATTATATTGTAACCTAGTAATTTGCTGCTTGGCCCCAAGCCTTGTTCAATGATTTCCAACATCTTATTTAGGATACATATGAAATGATGAAAAATTTGAAGATGTATTAAAGAAAATAGGTCGAGTTGCGTATTTCTTGTAGTAATATTCTGAACAGGAAGAAAATCAGAAAAAAATACTTAAGATAAACTGGGTAAAGTGTGTTGTTATTCTTGTAGGCATATGTATACATAAATATCCATGTATAAGCGTTGATAACCCAGTGGCGTACGTAACAGACTGCTGAGACGAGGTCTCGAGTTCGATCCCCAGTCGCCCCGGGCACACACCTCTGACTTTTCGTAGTTATGTGTGCATTAATAAATGATAATTATCGCTCGCCTAATAATGTGCCCGGTAGATGGCAATAGGCTCGCCCCCTATTACATTGGGACCTTAACATAACTGGTGAATCATGGGTGTGTCAAACACCTCTGCCTACCGCTTCAGGGCTACAGGCGTGAAGTTATGAAGTTATGTATATGATGTGTAAAATGCACTTTCTTGTCGTCCACACATATTTTTCATACTCTCCTTATGTAAGTCTGTTAGAAGAGGTCTTAAACAAATAAGAAGTCTCCCTACTTCTCTCTCCAAAGTCTCCAATAATGTTACTTTGTGTTTGATTTTGTGCGTACATAAACCTAAATGAATTAATGAAGTTTATTGAGTAAAACAACTTTCAATACCAGGTTAAGCTTCTTATCTTCTCTAAATGCTTTTCACTCTCCTCTCCTATGAAATTATCAATCTTTGTACCTTCAGATGCCGACGATCCTAAAAAAGTGGTCCCTACCTTGACGGCCAACAGATGCTTTTTCACGCCCCGAAAATATTTATGTAAATTCCGCTCTGTTGCCCACAAAATAAAGATGACTTTAATTCGATACAGTTTCAGTAACTTATGCTAAGAATCTGAAATGGATACCAGTAATGAAAGAAAGACCGCATGCGGCGTAGCAAAATGTATCTTATTTTATTTTTGTATAATTTTTTTTTCATATGAAATACTAGCTTTCGCCGTCCGCTCCGCTCGCGTAGATGTCGGTTATCGCGACAAAACATAGCCTATGTCCTTTGCCAAGGTCTAATCTACCCCTGTACCAAATTTCAGCAAAATCGGTTCAGTGCGGTTTAGGCGTGAAAGCGTAACAGACAGACGGACAGACAGACAGTTACTTTCACATTTATATTTTAGTAAGGATTTTTCATTTTCTGTGTTTTTATTTATTATTATTTTATAATGTACTTACTTTTATATGCCAATAGAAGTACAGTGCCCCGTTGCTATATTATGTATGTTAATCTGCGGATAACGTAGTGCATTACAATATTGCCTATAAAATAACCTGTCTACTTTAAAATTATTGTACTACACATATATTGTAACTGTTTGTTGTACTTGAATTAAAAAAATCCGTTCCCGCAGGGGGAACGCACAGGTAGATTTCGTGAAGCAATTAATATGACCTATGCTTCTTCTATGACCCACGCCGAGCGCATTTTTAACATGTTTAATTTTTTTTTCTCGAAAACGGTAACTTTTAGCGAAAAACTTTTCAGACATTTATTTAAAACTTAAAAATGGCCTATCGATTAAAAATGTTTCCTACGGCAAAAATGTTCACCAGTTAGAAGTTATGATTTTTTTCCCGAAAAATTTTGGTTTTCCCCGCTCCACTTTTAGTTAAAGTTTTAATCTTATAGGTTAATAATTAAAAGTTGTTGGTATTCATGTATACTATGGGATAAAATTAGAACGGTTTAAATATCTTTCATGGAACGTGAAATTTTTAAGAAAAACTGATTTCACAAAAAGTGAGGCCCTACCGTCCCCTTAGGCCGGATTCCACCCGTTCACGAACTTAAACTAAGTTTACACCCAAGCAATTTTTGACCGCAGTTTGAAAGCGATCGGGGCAAAAATGCGACCGTGAGAGTGCCGCAAATTTTGGGAAGTGGAACCATACATACATATTTATATATATATATATATATATATATGTATGTATTTCGGACTCAGGGGGTCATAACTAGACCTCCTATGAAGATTTTTTTTTTAAATTCGACAGTAGTCAAGAAACCAATAGGTAGATCGATTTCATCGAAATCTACCTAAAAGAAAAAAAAGAAGAAAGCTCGTATGTAAGGATAGCATTACAGTTCTTTATCGTGTGACAATAAAGGAAGTACTGAACTGCTTCGTTCAAGACGATTTCTCCAATAATATTTATATGTGATTGTTTGCGTGGGTGCATAAACATAAAATCCCACCAAAAACATACCTGTTAAAAAGAGGGCCAAGTTCCTATCGGTTAATTGTTCGCCTAAAAAAGGGTTGAAATCCAATCCAATGCCAAGTTAAGATGCACTTTAAAATCGATCATAATCATCTTCATCAACAGCCTGATCCCCTGGTAAACATTTGCCATTCCCAAGACTCGCCACCACACCCACTCATCCGCCTTCCGCATCCAGCCACAACCTGCCACCGTATTCGATATTCGACTACAACTCACGCTTGAGCGATTTCTTAAATTTCTTATGACATATTTTATACCCCCTCCCTCTCTCCTCCCTCCATCTTCTTCGTATTCTCATTGTATCACTGGTTCATAAATATTTTTATTAAAAATTCGATATTAGATTGTTCAACCCACGCTTGCCCGATTTCTTAAATTTCTTAATTTTTGGTTAATCTACATATAAAAAAATCAAAGATGGACGAAGTAATGGAGTGTATGGAGGCCTTTAAGAAAACTATAAAAGATTTGGAACAAAAAAATAAAGCCCTCGTCAATAAAAACACACACCTGGAGGTACGGATGGGAGCAATGGAACAACGAGTGCGTGAGTTGGAGCAGGAAAAGTTATCTAAATTCATAGAGATTTCCAACGTACCAATGGAAACAAACGAGGAAGCTAAGACGGTCGTTACAAATCTAGCTGCGTTTATAAAGCAACCAAAGGAAGGTATCAAGAGTGCCAAACGGCTACAGAATCGCAAAGACCAGCCACCCAGAATCCTGGTTGAATTGCGCGACGGAGAAACACAGGAGAAGTGGATTATGGAAGCCAAAGCCACTAAACCCTGCGTAGCAGACATTCATCCTACCCGAAAGGAGACCAAAGATGCCGTGTATGTGAGGGAAGCGATGACGCAACTAAATAAGCAGTTATTGTGGAATGCCAAAAAGGACCTAAAGGTGAGCCAAAACTTCAAATACGTGTGGTTTAAAAATGGATTTGTTAAAGCAAGAAAAGACGATAGCGAGAAGATATACACAATCCGAAATATAGCCGATATTCAAGCAATACTCGATAGTAACAAAAGTTCGTAATATCCACCTTTTATTAGTTAATAATTATTCTTCTCAATATGGTTGATGTAACTACAAACGATATCAATGAATTAACGGACTGTACAAACCTAAATAGTTTTCTAAATAAAATACCTAACTCTCACGTCAGCTTACTGTGTATGCATATTAATATAAGATCCACTATCAAAAACTTTATTGCCCTTGAACAGTGTATTTCGACATCTAAAATAGTAGTAGACGTAATTATTTTGTCTGAGGCAAATATATCCGAGTCTATAAGTTGTCTGTATAATATAAAAGGGTATCTAATGTTCACTAATCTGCGAAGTGGACGGAGGGGAGGTGGTATATTATTGTACGTAAAAAATACACATAAAACAATTATAAAACAGCTCAAGACTCATTACTTTGAAAGTATAATATGTACCATCACCACTCGGTCGAACTATACTGCAAATCTATGTGCCATATATCGTCCACCTAGTTATAGTAAACACCTATTTATCAGTGAACTACAATCCACGCTCGAGCACTTTTCAAAAGATTCCGAATTGTATTTGCTGGGCGATATAAATATTGATCTAAAAACCTGCAATCCTGTAATGCATGCATATAGCAGCGCGATGCACGGTGTGGGTCTTTTGTGTGGGATCACTGAACACACAAGAATAGAACTTTCAAACGATAAATTAAGTAAAACTTGCATCGATCACATTTATGCACGATCCCAAACAAAAGAACTATACACCGCGGCAATCGGCACAACACTGGCCGACCATCGTGCAGTTATACTAGCGTGCGTCGGTGCACCAGTACAGGATGCTCCGATTTATAAAACTTGTATTGACAACAGGAAAGCCATGGAGCTTCTTAGTGTGGTCGATTGGGATATGGGATGTACTTTTTCATGTCCGACAATGATAAATAATTTTATAGAAAATAATTTTAGAGAATGTTATTTAAAATCTACGTATACAATTAAACTTAAAAATAATGTAACACGTAACAATAATTGGATAAACAAGAATGTGATAAATTGTTGTCAATATCGAGACGAAAAGTTCATGAAATGGATAAAAGACCCTAATAATTCTATTTTAAAAAATGATTACAATAATGCGAGAAATTTTGCTAATAAAATTTTACAAAAGACTAAAAATAAAAATCTTAGGAATGAAATATCCGAGAATAGGCACAATCCACGTCATCTGTGGCAAATTTTAAACCGTATTACAGGTAGAATTAAGCAATCCCTTGATACCGTGATTACAAACGCCCTTGTCAATAAAAATACGAGTAGGGAAGACATTGCCAGCAATTTCGCACAGACTTTTAGAAATAATGTAAAACGAATAACACCAAAATGCACTATCCCCCTACTTGATAGATCGGCATACACGAAACCGGCAGAAGTCTCAATGAGATTCAGGCCCGCTACACGTAAATGTATATCTATGATTATTAAGTCCACTAATGTAAAAAAATCACCTGGGTTAGACGGGATAAGGGCAATGGATATCAGGAAACTTTGTCACAAAATAACATTGGTTATCACTAACTTGATAAATAAAAGCGTTTCTAGTGGAATATACCCAAACGCACTAAAAATTGGCATAGTAAGACCTCTACATAAAAAAGGAAGCCGTCTGGATTACTCAAATTACAGGCCGATAACTATCCTTCCCATAGTCGATAAGCTGGCTGAAAAATATATCAGTAGAGAAATGTATGAGTTCTTCGGAAAAAACAAAATGCTCTCTTCATGTCAGTATGGTTTTCAGCCTCGGAAAAATACAACACAGCTTTTGACTAAATTTACTGACACCATTTATAACTACCTGAACAATAAACGACATGTCATAGTAGTGTTCATAGATTATAGTAGTGCATTTGATACGCTAAGACATTCCACACTAATAAACAGTCTAGAGGAATGTGGGATCAAAGGCAATCTGCTGAAATGGTGTGGTAACTACCTAAAAAATAGAGAATTCGTGGTGAGGGTAGATGGCAATGACAGCAGCCGTATGCAGGTGACAGAGGGCACCGCACAAGGATCGGTGTTAGGACCGCTACATTTCTTAACTTACGTAAATAACCTCCAAAATCTTATTTCTAAATGTGAAATGTATCAATTTGCAGATGATACGTGTCTGGTTGCAGATGGTATATCGGTTAATGATGCAGTAATAAAACTTCAACACGATTTCGATTTATTAACAAAATGGTCACATGATATGGATCTCGTGTTAAATGAATCTAAAACAAAAGTGATGTACATTAGCTCCAGCCAAAACAGAGAATTAACGAAGCCAAAACTAATAATGCACAATCACGACTGTCTTCATAAAAATAATAACAATATCACACCATATGCATGTATGTGTAGATCACTCGAGGTTGTTGACGAGCAAATGTATTTGGGTCTCTTAATAGATTCTAGAATGTCGTGGAAAAGCCACATAAATTTAGTCTGTGACAAACTAAGGGGTATTTTAGCTAAATTCTCTCTGATCAAAACAAAAATACCATATCAGATACGGCTACAACTATATACGGCATTGGCTGAGTCGATAATCAGCTACGGTATTTCAAGTTACGGAAGAACTTATAAAACACATTTAGACTCCATTTACACTCTTCAACTGAGGTTGTTGAAAGAAGTTGTTCCAACAAATATAAAAAAGACTTATGAAAATAACTACCAACAATTGTTTGCAGTTTGTAAAACATTACCCATTCATGAAAAAGTTATGCATACATTATTATGTGAAGAATATTTTACGGAACATCTTAAAGTACACCGACAATACAACAGCAACACAGTTCAAACACGACAAACCCTAAAGACAAAGTTGCTGTTGCCTAAATACACTAATAACTACGGGAAAAGAAAATTATCATATATCGTACCGTACCTGATTAACGATTTACCAATGTCGATTAGGGAACAGATAACAACAAAAAATTTAAAACATAGATTAAAAACATTTTATTTGGAAAAAATTTCTAATACTTAAAATAATTTTACTAAATTCACAATTACTAACTAAAAATACCTATACTTACCTACTTCTTCATTGTATTTTGGGTATCCCACATGAGTGGGTGTGCCGTCTCACCACTAGTGCACATTCACAACATATGCGAAAAGACCACGTTCGAAATCAAAGTAGTTTCTAAAATTTGCATCATCCTGTATTCGTATGTCTTATCTATGAGCAAAACCTGTTTGTTGCGAACGGGCTCATCCGTCCGCATCGCAGCTGTGACGTCGATAACGCAACGTAGGGCAAAGGAAAGAATGTACCTACTTATCTACAAATGAATTAATTTTAATAAGAACTACATACTTGTGTTATTGAATTGGTAATGTTGCTCTTATGTCAAATGGCGGCCGCCCGCGGTTTCGCCCGCGTGGTTCCCGTTCCCGTGGGCGTATCGGGATGAAGAGTAGCCTATGTTGCTCCCTATTGAATTGCCTGCCTAGCGGTGAGAGTCCGGTCAGAGTCGGTCCGGCCGTTTCGGAGGTTACCCGTTAACAGCAGGCGGACAGACAGACAGACAAAAAAAAAATTGAGAGAAGTGTTGTTTTGGTGTATGTACCCTATATATATTCATACGCATGCAGTAAAAACGGTTATTGTAACATTGCAAGCAGACACTCCAATTTTATTTGTATGTATGGAGGTATTGATGATAAGAGAAACATTATAAATTCACAGGATACCTACCCACGTTAATGTCGTAAATACCTAACCTACCTTTTTACAGACAAAATGTTTAATTTTAGTTTATTATAGAATATAATGTGTACCAACAGATTTATCTAAACTACCTAATTAATGTACTAACTATCATTAAATTAATCATTTATTTTAATTTACAATATACCTAAGTAACCTATGTAATGTCGATGACACTGATGCACGGAAAAACTCGAACGAGTTTATGAGGCATCTTGATTTGTATAACCCAATTTTCTTTTTGTAACAATAAATAAAATAAAATAAAATAAATAAATAAATCTACGATCTGTGTGCCAAATTGCATAACGCTAGGAAAATTGGAAGTAGCCTAAAGGTTTTGATTACCGGTCAGTGAGTCAGTCAGTGCCAAAATTAGCTATATTCACAGGGTCATATTTCAGGATCTACTGAAGCTATATCTATGAAATTTGGCATACTGCTTAATTAATAGTATATGATTACGTAGGTACAATTTTATTTCTGTACTTGCAATAGGCACTGAGCAACAGGGGGGTCAAAAGTGGGTCGAAACGGTTCGTGTAAATAGTGCATGGCATGCGCGCGGTCTGTTGCTGGAACTTGGCCTGCGTACTACCGTGCGCTTAGATAAATAAACAAATGAAGCTTATAGAATAAAACTGAACGAAAATAGTTTGTTCAGTTGTCAAATATTACTTCATCTATAAATCTATATTAAATAAATAAAATTGAAGTGTCTGTTTTAATATTAGAATAATAGGTTTAAAATAACGGTATATGAGTGTATGTATGATACATATAGCATTAAAAATTAGAAAAACTTCCTACATAAAGCTACGATGCCACAGACAGACACACACACAGACACGTCAAACTTATTACACCCCGTCATTTTTGCATCGAGGGTTAAAAATAGCAATTTAAAAAAAAAACTGTCTGTCTGTCTGTCCGCCTTTCTGCCTGTCTGAATTAGGTAATCGTTGTAATGGTTGGGCTGATTTTAACGGAACTTTCACTGGCAGATAGGTAATATTATAAGGCGTAACATAGGCTGTTAGGAAGAGAATAAGGGTTACCACCTAAAAAAAATAAAACCTTAAAAATCTAAATACACGTAAACGAAGTCACGCGCACAGCTAGTATAACATAAAACTGAATTGTAAACCATTGAATGAAATAAAATTTCGGATAAACCAAAACACCAAACCCTTTTAGCTGAAAAGAATTATTCAAATATCGACCAATCCGTAACAGTGTTTCTGTACCTACAGCAAGGTATGGAAAGTGCGAAAAAATGGTTTAAAAATCCCAGTTCATAGTTTAGTGAACCGATAACAAAAATATCACCGCTCAAAGCGATGTTCGGGGTTTTCTGTGTCGTGGCTACCGATGGAACTTAGAACGTTGTCATACTGGTACTCTAAAAAATAGTTTTATTTGTTTCTTTTTTAAACAAAAAATAGTCTAACTTACTGGCTCCTGAGATACCTTGAAGGGAACGATCTATTGAGCGACTGATAGTACGGCTTCCGCCACAGTTGCTCTACTGGTGATCTTCTTGTGTATCTCACACACTGCTGGGCGCAGGACATCGAAAGAAAAGGTGAGGCACCAGAGGTCAGCCTCGACATAGCCAAGGCCTTTGACCGGGTCTGGCACAGAGGTCTTCTTGAGAAATTGCTGTCTTATGGATTGCCCGAGGGTTAGCGAATGGATCGCCAGCTTTTTGTCTAATAGAAGCATCTAAGCCGTCATTGACAGCAGCTTGTCCGACCGCATGGACTTAAATACTTGATTTCCACAAGGCTCCGTGCTGTCTCCGACCCTGTTTCTGCTGCATATCAATAACATGCTGTCTGATGACTCCATTCATTGGTATGTGGACGACAGTACCGGGGATGCATTTTACAAGGGCTGACATCCTCCAGTATGCATTGGAAGAAAGTCGCGAACAACTTGTGTCTGAAATCGAGTCTACTCTCACAAGAGTGTCCGATTGGGGTGGACTAAACCTGATCCAATTCAACCCCACTAAAACACAAGTATGTGCATTCAGCGCTAAGAAAGCCCCATTTATTGTAGCGACACAATTCCTGAACACACAACTTACCGTCTCCAAAAGTATCAGGATCCTCGGTGTCGATATCTCTAGCCTACCGCATTCACCTGAAAAACAAAGTCATCTAAGAAACTTGGAGTGCTCAACAGGGCAAAGCAGTACTTCACTGCGGAGCAAAGACTTCTTCTTCATAAGTCGCAAGTCCGGCCCCAGATGGAGTACTGCTATCAACTTTTTGCCGGAACACCAACCAATACCAACTTGACTCGGTGCAGAGACGGGCGCTACGGATCCTCGATGATCCCATACTAACAGGTAGTGTAGAACCTATCAACCTTAGGAGAGATTTTGCATCTCTGTGCGTTTTCTATCAACTATAAAATGGGACACCCCATTGTTCAGAAGAATTGTTTGATATAATGCCCACGGCCACAATCTATCATCGCACCGCTTGCCACAGACAGGGAATTCATCCTCACACGTTCGACCGGAAACGGTGCGTACAGTGAGTTATGAAAGACACTTTATTCCGCGCACACTCAGGCTGTGGAATGATCTCTCTGCTGTGGTTTTCCCAAGCGACTACAGTATGGGGTTCTTCCAGAAGGGCATTAGAAAGTTTTTACAGGGTCAGCAGCTCGAGTGTGACGCCCCTGGTGTTACACACGTCCATGGACCGCGGTAACCACTTCCTATCAGGTGGTCCGTGGGCTTATCTGCCAATTGAGAGGTATAAAAAAAACTTAACACCACTAAAAAGTTAACACCTCCATATATGTTAAATTGCTTGTGTTAGGAGTGGATTCACATCTGTAGTGTATTGGCCAGGATTCAAACCCAAGACTTCTTGGTCGTAAGCTCGACTCCTTAACCACTAAGCTACCGACAATTATATTATATCATTATATCCAGAATGGGATGTTCACTTTTTCCGACCTAAATGTAAGCGAAAAGTTTACCAACTAAGTAATTGCTTCAAAATGTCACTGAATTTACATTTCCACACAATATAAAAGTGACTTTGATGGCTGTGGAATACGCTTACATTTGACATCGGTTAAATTTCTTTAATTTTTTCTTCATTTTATTTTTTGCATAACACAAAATAAATAGTATCAAAGTATTATTACGTTAAACATAAAAGTTAGATAACTTTACTAGGTGTAACACCTACCAAAGTTAAGATTATTTACTTCACTACATAATTAATTGGTATTCACATTTAAACATTCACTATAAATTGTGTGAACACCAAATAGTGGTCCACTCATTACATGAAAGTATCTACTTTGGAACAAATAAATATTACCAATAATATGTAATGAACATTTATTTATTATTTATGTTCCAAAAAAAAAACCGCGGTAGCCTAGTGGTGTGGGTAATGGACTGCTGAGACGAGGTCTCGGGTTCGATCCCAGGTTTTACCATGGCACACACCAATGACTTTTCGATGCTTTTCGAAGTTATGTGTGTTTTTATCGCAGGTTTATAAGTGCCCGATTAATGGCAATAGGCTCGCCACCTATTACATTGGGACTTAAACATAAACTGGCGAAATGTGGGTGCTAGCACCTCTGCCTACCCCTTCGGGGATATAGGCGTGAGTTTATGTTATGTTTTTTAAATTGTGTGAACATCAAATAGTGGTCCACTCATTACATGAAAGTATCTACTTTGGAACAAATAAATATTACCAATAATATCTAATGAACATTTATTTATTATTTATGTTCCAATTAAAGATTTTTTGCTCTTTTCTTAGTTTCATCCAACTTAAAGTCTAATAATATCATCTATTCTGTATGGAGCAGTTTCACGAAACTTATAAAACGTCAAAAATATAATTAATAGCCTGACCACCGGTTTGTGATACGACCTCATCCTGAGGAAACTCCGGCTACTTAGCGTACACAAAAACATACCGAATAAAATGAGTTGAATAGAGAACAAGGGACGAATAGAAATATAATGGTCAGATCTAAGTAAAACTATGAACTGTTTCTATATAATAATGAACAGAACAATCAGATATTTGGTTCAATACTTGAAATATTGCAGAAGAAAATATTTAAAAATTTCTAATGACGATTTTATATTTATTCACCCCATTTTAAAGTAGCGAACTTTTTTTGATTATTTAAAACCGTAGCTTAATTATTATAATTCTTTGTTCATCCTCATAGCGATTTCCCAGTTGTATCCAAAGTTTGTACTTTAGAGCCCGAGGTTCGCTTTTTGTTTTTGTTTGGTATGTTGGCTTTTCCGGAAGTGGCTGCCGTCTGACCTTCCAACCTTGGGAGTAAAGCCTGCTCCAGAGCCTCACCCTTTAGGGGCACCGACTTGCAGGTGAGGTTAGCTTGGGACTCAATTGTTTTGTTATCCATCAGAAACTGTAAGCGATGTTTTCGCGATTATTATTCTTATATCAACCGGTATGCTCTTCTTTAAAATTATAATCGAATAGATTACGAAAATATGCTCGTTTGTTAGGTACGAGAGGAAATTGATGTAAACTATTCAATTACTTATGATATTACCAAAATCTTGATCAACTAGCCTCTCAGTTACACGGAAATCAGAATTGAACTCCTAGACACAAACTCCGTTACACGGAAATCAGAATTGAACTCCTGCTAGACACAACCTGTCGCAGTATATCTTGTACGTATTGCAATACCGTATTCAACTTACGGTACCTACACAATGCGCTCTGTATGTTGTCGTTCTGTTATCTGAAACTGATTTATGACCGATCTTGGAATGCGAAGGATGGCAATTTAAATAGCATTGATGGGGAGTGTTGTGTGGTATTTGAGGTATATACGAATCCTACCATGCTTCACATAGTTACTAGTCTAGGGGTCCTTCCTACACTAACGCAAATGAAATCATATGATATAAATCTTAAGGCTTTCACGGCCGGCGTTGCAGGTAGAATATACTGCTTCCAGCACTGAGAGCCGCGCGTCATCACAATTCAAACATGACGAAGCCGCCACCATCCCCGGTATCCCCCTTGCTTAGCCTCAACCAATCGATATCGAGCGCATCGGTTGCGCAGCTCTCAACCAATCAGGAGCGATCACGTTGTTTAGCCCCTCCCATTGCACCTATAAATACGCCAGTGACTCGGGCTTTTACATCAGTCGCACCGAGTTCGCCGCCGAGAAAGGTTCTCCGCACTCGACGGCGTCCCGACGTGTACCACTGAAGATGTCGACCGCAGTGATCGACGAAACGTCTGGAACACAAGTTTCCGATGGACCACGGCCAAACAGCCCGGAAGCAGTATATTCTACCCGAAATCATATGAGTTTACAGGAGAACGACTTCAATGAACGACTTTAAAGTATACCGTGGTGCTAATTAGGTAACTTCATGCAATATCAGTAATTCGATATAATTTAATTTTTCGTCAGTTTAATCATTCTCGTGAGACCCACTCTTTAGAACTATGATGATTCTACTGAAAACTATTTTTAAATGACTATAAGCAATGGACAAGATCAAGCTATCAGCATGTAAAGAACACAGCATGGGATCGCAGAAAATTTTGTCTATTGACTTCTGAACTTGATTTCAGAGATGGCATAAGCTGATTATAATAAATTACTCAAATAATGTCTTACTAGAATGTATCTTAAATATGCTAGGATGATTTTCAATCATGTAGATTTAGCTTTCTATCATATTAAAAAATATTATTTCTTTAATCAAATTATACCACCACTATGCCCTCGCCCTAACAACTGTATCGCCGAATCGTTCACACTATGGAGCGCACGTGCCGATATTAACGCTCGATACGTTTGGACAATGCGGTTTTTGTCAATTCAGAGCACTATTTATGCATCTAGTATGCAGGTGCAACACTTTCTGGAACTTGGCACCAGATGTCATGTAAACTATATTGAGCGTAGTTTCACATTCAATATAGTTCAATCTTGCTACTGTTATAAATATGTGAAAGTTACGATCAATGGAGATATTTTTGTTACTTAATCGCACCAGAACTGCCGAACAGAGCTGGAGCAGCTAGTTTACAATAAATATCTTTGTGATTATCGGTGAGACTGCCGTTCCGAGAAAAATGTATACTGCTTTTCTTACGAATATTCGTATTGACTACTAATATAATCAGTTTTGTTCAAGTACCTTCTGACCTCTGCTATTTGAAGGCCAAACTGTATTAGAAATGGTTTGATAACTATTAAGGAAATTTGAGGAAACTGAAACCGAATTTTATAATCTAAAACTGTGCTCTTGATAACTTGTAAAGACAACGTTACTTGCGTTCCAACTATTCCAAGATACAGAGTGACATGAAGATGGAAAGGCCATGTTTGCAAGAACCAATCTTTTCCCTGTTCAAAACAGAAGACAACGAAAGAAAGCAATGAACCGTTTGGTTGCGCCGTATGAGGATGACTTCACTTCAGTCCTGCATGCCTTATTCTGGATAGGAAAAGAGAGTGAGCCGTGAGTTTCAGTAGTAAACTAATGCCAAATAATCTCTACGCTGCTGCAAAAGCTTTATGTGTTAGTGACCTCAGGACTCCCAATGATTCAGACTGCACACCGCTGCTATCTATCCAAAGTGTCTAATAAGTAGGTACTGCGCAGAGCCATTCCAGAGATGAGAACAGTATTTGCAAGTAGGTAATGCGTGTGTTATAACTTTGTGGTTACAAGTATTATCCGTTGTAACACCAGGTGGATTGTAAACCTTTTAACATTTTTTGTAGTCATATATTCTATACTCAAGTATCCACATAATTGCTATCACGAATCTCACCAGATTACGGTAATGAGATAGGTACATATTTTTAAACATTCTAACCAACAACATCTGTTCCTACTTTTATTGAAACAAATTAAAGTTGATCTTTATTTAATACAAAAATTAAAACTAGAGCAACTACTTCAAAAAGTAAAATCCCACCTCTCATTAAAACTCAACTTCAGATAAACATCTTTGAAATAAAAACATCAGACAAGCTTTTAAGATAGTTGAAGACTCCGTTTAATTTCGCTGTTCAGATTATGAGGAATACTTGGTAAGTGTATGTAACTACCATGAGTTTTAGACATTTAACTTTACTACAGCAATAAAATAAAATGTGATTGTTTACTTCCCTTAGAATGTGGTTTCCACCGCAGCAATGTTCCAAGTCCAACGAACGCGATGGGCGTATTCACATAGTTTTTACAAAGAGATAACTATCTCGATTATTAATTTTCACCAATTAATCAACAACCAACAAACAAAATCAAACAATGTTCTTTAAGCGCGTGGCACAAGCCAATCAAAATAAGCGCGAACAAAGGGTCCACCAAACGAGCTCCCGAGCCCGGACCCTTCACAAAGCGACGTCGCACTGTACTCGGCATTCAACTCGCGATTAACTGGCGTCAAGTTCACGAACAATAATGTGCGGGTACGCAAAGAAAAAATATGATTGGTGTTGGTCCTATCAATACGCGGTACCAACATCAAAACATAAATATGAATTAAAACTAAACACTTACTATAAACCAACATGATACTTAACGCGCTATAAAATATTTTGCTTCTACAGCCTTGGTTTTAGTATTAAATTCTGAGTAGACTGCAATTCGTAGAGAAAGGTCATGTAGGTTTAGGTGTATAGGAACACCTGTGCAATCCGTAGACCATGGTGATCGTGAGCACTAATAATAATAAGGCTAAAACTAAAAAATAATTCCTGTCACTTCGAGAAAAATAAATATATTTTTGCTATTTGAAGTGAAAACGTCTTTAGGCGAGTTGAGCACTTCTTGGGTGAACATAAGTCATGGAACTCATGTCATCGTCACTGTGACACTTTCTTTCTTTCTTGTTGCTGATGAACTATTTTGTTCTGACTTTGATGAAATTTCGAACGGATTCATAATGAACACCATAGATGTCTCTGTAAATATTATTTTTATGTTATCAGTTCTGTCAGCACTCCCAGAGTGCTACTGTTTAGGCTCACCTTTGACCACTATCTCATTCTGTTGGTAAGTGATGATGAGCTTGAACGTGGAGCACACTTGCCTAGAAATAACCTGTCGACTCTAAACTCGAAGACTCCCAGGTTATAGCTTCCTTGATAAACAATTCCTGATTAAACTACTATACTATTACTAAACTACACAATTTAAAATTCTTTTCCCACCATGAATGGATTCATTGGACCGAAGAAGTATCACTTACCTATCAAGTGGCATTTTACTACATTTCATATATTGTATAGTTCATGAAAGTGCAGCAGACCTTTCCATTTCATCTTCCCATCCTCTTTTTCTTCCTTCCTCATATTTCTAATGTTACAAACGCTCAAGGATCAGTTGATGATACCCACTTACTTATGGGTGCGCCAAAGTTCACCTAAATTTTCAACTCCGAAAATTGGAACTCCGAAAATGTTCTTCCTAACATTTTTCATCCCAACAATCACAATTCCTAACTACTCTGTCTCTAATGTTTTAATTCCGAATCATTCAACTTCATAATGTCGGTAGCAATAAACATCTATTATACTATTATTTCTTTTCCTATATTTTGTCAACATAACCATCTTTTACACTATTATTGAAAGTCATAACTTTTTTGTTTAGATTTATTTTTATTAATAATAATCAGTATTATTTACATTAATTTTGCGTAACTTTTACAGTTTTAGTTATTTACACATAACATGTATAACATATAAGAATAATAGTACCATGGTACAAGTTGCACTTTACCCACCTTATACCACTGTACTATAATATTTATAATCATTGGTTTAGGTTAGGTTAGAACTGTGACCACAACGCACGAGCCGAGCGAGCGAAGCAAGCGTGCCGCGGCAGCGGCCGGCGAAGTGCCAATTACTTGGTAAATATTTCTTTACGAGTATTAGTGACAATATTATGGTAATTATGTTTAGGGATAAAAACGTTACGATAAAAAACAGTAGGAGCTTTAATATTGTATGTTAACGATTTTATTGATAACAATTTTCGGAAACATGAGTGTTATGAACATCGACGGTAGCACTACAAATAGTATGAATAAAAACTTTAGGATGAAAAATTTTAGGAGGAGTGATCATTCGGATTACAAATCGTTAGGAAGAACAATTTCGGATAAAGAACTTTAGGTGAGTCAATATGGACCCCTTACTTATAGGTAGATTAATACTTGCAAATAGCATGGAAACATTCCTCTTGACTTCTGTACTATAATGGTTACCGACGTCACTCAAGTAACTCGTAGTAAATACACTGAAACATTCATTATGCAGCGGTTTACTAAGGATTTCTACTTTTGAATAATGCTTGTTACGACACAACTGGTGTTCTTGAGATTTCGAGTATTTATAACGAAAATGTAAATTAGAGTGGAGACTTAAGAAACCACGACATGGGTGCAGATTAATTAGTTCTTGTTTCAAAGAAGGATATTTGTCCCAGTAGAGTGCGAGGGAGCAGTCTCTTTGTCACAACTTCTTTGATATTTCTTTGACAATAACTAATTATTTGAGGAGTTTATCACGTAACAAATATAACTTAAATATAAATGTAAAAAGGAAATTTGGTCGTAATTACAGAAACTTATAATGAAAATATATCATTATCTTAGAGTGGAAAGATTTTTGATCTTTAAATGGCGGATCCGGTACTATATGAATGGATTCGGGCCCCAAATCAATTTCATCTGCAAGCCAGTACAGCTGCTGATCGATGGACGAGACTCTCGATGCACAGACTTTAGTAGTGAGTTATTGGGCATTCTGTCCCACCTCTGTTCCCTCGGGCTGTGCCCTCGGTCACTACGGTGAGACAGAATGCCCAATAACTCACTACAGAATGTTTAATAACTTGCGTCTGTTATATGGTTACGCACCAACCACCAACTCTGTTCCCTCGGGCTGTGCCCTCGGTCACTACGGTGAGACAGAATGCTCAATAACAAGTTTCCTGAAATTAATTGTGAAGTAAGATGCTCTGTTAGTTAGCGATAGAGTTATTTCATAAACAGTACAGTCTTACGTTGTCTGTAAGCAGTTTGGTATAACTATTTACGGTTATAAATACATAATGTCATAATTACATCTGTTCATAACCAGTCCGTCAGCATTGCATCAAACATGAAATTCATTAAACAAGCACAATCGTTACAGATTAGTATAATCTGTAATGATTTACCAAAAATCAAGTTACGCCATGGAAAATTATTGCCGAATACAGTACGTTGCATCATTTGCGGACCATCAAATTGTGGAAAAACCAATTTGTTAATTGGTCTCCTTTTGCACGAAAATGGATTGACATTTCAAAATGTTTATGTATATTCTAAAACTCTATATCAACCAAAGTACATATTTTTAGAAAAGGTTTTACGAGGAGTACCAGGAATCAGTTTTCAGAAATATCAGGCAAATGATGACGTTATGAAAGTTTCAGATGCAAAACCTAATTCAGTGATTATTTTTGACGATGTAGCATGTGAAAATCAAACTAATATGCGTGATTATTTTGCCATGGGAAGACATAAATTGATTGACAGTTTTTATTTAAATCAAACATATAGCAAAATACCTAAACAACTAATAAGAGATAACGCTAACTTAATTGTGCTTTTTAAGCAAGACGAAATTAATTTGAAACATGTTTATGAAGAACATGTTAACACTGACATGACGTGGTTGGAATTTCGTAACATGTGTTCTCAAATATGGAAAGAGCCTTATGACTATGTTGTGATTAATAAAGACTGTCCTAAAAACAACGGGTGCTATAGAAAAAAGTTTGACACTTTTGTAGAATTAGATAAAATTTGAATATTTAAATAGACTGCTTTCAGTTTCTTGTTATTCTTTAATCAGCTCTTATTGGATTACCATCTATTTTACATAATGGAAAAATCATTGAAAAAACAAATTGTAGATGCAACACAAGCTGTAAAGAAAAAAATACGTAACATGAAGGATTTTGAAGATAATAACAGACAAGTGCTTGATACAGTTTTTAAGCCTGTTACAGAATCTCTTAATTTAATAGCCAACACCAATAACCAACTAGCTCTAACAAAAAATAAAGAAAAAGGAGAATTTCATGATCAAATTTCCAACTACGACTTACAGAAAGATCAAGATATAGAAGAAACAAATGATACCAGTGATGAATCAGAAGCCGACTCTTCATTTCAGTCATTAGTCGATACTAATCCAGTTCATGATGTATCATCTTGGTCATTATCTTCAGAAATATTAGCGGATGTGCCATTTGGTGTAAGAAATGAACGTGGAAAGTTAATGTTAGGTTTCTCTAGTATAACGATTGGTGATGACGTTATTACTGTAGCCGGACACAAATACAAATGCACACCTGGCTTGCGACAGTTGCTCTTAAAAAAAGACGTTGATCTGAGCTTTGTTACAGACTATGACATGCAAAATTATAAGTCGATGTTACTTGTAACAAATGCACATCGTCGAGATTTTGATTCAAGAAAACCAATTAAAAGTAATAAAGGACAAAAATATATGCAAGTTATTAAACCTCTTTTCGATCAACAAAGTAAAAGTCCAAGCTGTGAACCGAAAGTAGGAAAAGGATTACCGTTAACAAAAATGTGGAAAAAGAACACAGATTTTGTATATTGGGATGATCCAAATGAATTGGTTGATAGATTAAAGTTATTAATTGCTTCTCGAGATGCTGGCAACACAGGACTAGATAATGAAATAATATCTATCGTTGAAGAACTACGTGAAAGCAAAATCATTAAATAGATTTACTAATAAGAAATGTGTATCATTTTATTGTACACCGTTCAACACAATACATCTTAAATATGAATGTGGACAAATTTGGTCATTATATTCATAAGCGATTACGTATATCAGAATTGCTTGAATTTTATGATAATGCATTGCTAAAATCTGAAAATGGTGATTACGATTTGAAGACATCGAAGCTAACAGGGGTCAAACCTCCTCAAGATGCAGATGATGCAGTAAACAAAGCATATGTAGATGAATTGAGAACTAAACTAATAACCGACTTACAAAAATTGCAAAATACTTTGGTGTACGATGTTCAGAACGAGCTGGAGAAAGCTTTAAAAACAATAGTATCTGAGGCAGTGGTTCACTTGGAAAGAAAATTTTATAGTCGAAAAGCAGTTGATGAGATAGTTGAAAACGCAGTTAAATTTGTATTAGATCAAAAGTATAAGCTTGAAAGTTCCTCAAAATGACAAAACAACAAGTTGTTAATGAAATACATAAAGATGCACGAAAAAATTATCCTCGTCGATCTGTAATTTTAAAAGGTATTGATGATTTGTGGCAAGCTGATTTAATCGACATGCAAAACTTGAAGAGATTTAATAAAGGTTATAACTATATTTTAATAGTTATTGATTGCTTCTCAAAGTACGTGTGGATAGAACCACTAAAAACTAAAAATAAGCATGATGTTTCTAACGCATTCGAGAAATTGATGTCGACTAACCATCGGATACCAGCTCATCTCCAAACTGATTTGGGTACCGAGTTCTATAATTCATCATTTCAAAAACTTATAAAGAACTATAACATTAATCACTACTCAACGTTTTCAACGAAAAAGGCTTCAATTGTAGAACGCGTTATCAAAACTATTAAAAATAAATTGTATAAGTACTTTAGTCTCAGCGGGCACTATAAATGGATGGATTTTGGTTTGCAGAGTGTTGTAAAGACATATAACAACACAAAACATAGCACTATTAAATTAGCACCCGTTGATGTCAATAAATTGAATGAAGCAGATGTTAAAAATAATATTAAGAACTCAATGAAAACGGTATCCTATAAACATAAGCCCAAGTTTATGATTGGTGATAGAGTTAGAATTAGTAAATACAAACAACTATTTGAGAAAGGTTATACACCTAATTGGTCAACGGAACTATTTACTATAAAAAATATCAATAACACTGTACCAGAAACATATCACATCGAAGATCAACACAAACAAGTTATATTAGGAACCTTTTACAAACACGAACTTCAAAAGTCATCTTGTCCAGGTGTCTATTTGATAGAAAAAGTTTTACGAAGGAAAGGAAATAAACTGTTCGTAAAATGGTTGGGCTTAAGTAATAAAGAGAATAGTTGGATTGATAAGACTGCAATAGTAGAATAAATATACATAATAGTTATTAATTACAACATTTTGTTCATTATATTTTGAGCTATGCAAGGTGGTGGACTACTCAATAGTGTTATTAATCATTTGCCATTTGAACTGCACTTACCTGGCTATAATTATTGCGGACCTGGAACAAAACTTTCAAAACGTTTACTGCGTGGTGACAAAGGTGTAAATAAGCTAGACGAAGCTTGTATGTATCACGACATTGCATACGAAAACTATACAGACTTGTCTAATCGTCACAAAGCCGATTTACAACTTTTAAAAATGGCCAAACAAAGAATGAAAGCAAAAGATGCTAGTAAAGGAGAAAAGCTTAGTTCGTGGGTAGTGAGTAAAGTTATGAAAACTAAACTCAAATCTGGTGCTGGTGTTAAGACATTTCATAATTTCGTTACAAAAATTAAAAGAAAAATCAAGAAACGCTTACCCAAAGATGGTAAATCTTTAATACATGCAGCTTATATGGCTGCTAAAAAAATTGTTTCGTGCGCTCCAAAACTTCGAGTACCACGAGTCATACCTTTACCCAAAACAGGAGGCATTCTACCTTTAATCCCGATTTTTGCTGGTTTATCAGCTTTAGGAGCTTTGGCTGGTGGTGCAGCGGGTATTGCAAAAACAGTGAATGATTATAGAGAAGGTCAAAAAAAATTACAAGAATCTGAACGTCATAATAAGACTATGGAAGCTATAGCATTAGGTAACGGTTTATACATTAAACCACACAAAAAAGGCAAAGGATTGTTTATAAAATCGTCAAAAAACTAAATAATAAGCTAATCTAATCGTGCCTTAACTAATATTGATATTCAAAATTACGCATATGGTATTCCTTATTTTCGAGGAGTTTACATGAAGGATCAGTTACCAAAAATCCCCAAACGAATTGAATGTGGTATAGTTAACCTAGATAATTCAGAAAACGATGGAACACATTGGGTAGCTTATGTTAAGGTAAATAATTATTGTGAATATTTTGATAGTTTTGGTGATTTAAGACCACCAATCGAATTGATGCGATATTTTAAGAACTGCAATATTAATTATAACTATACAAGATATCAAAAATTTGACACACTAATTTGTGGACATTTGTGTTTAGAATATCTACAATCTTTTTGGAATAAATACTATAAATTTTATTCTGTTCTTTAATTTTAGTCATTTGCAAGATGACACTCACCTTATCTATAACTGGAAACTCATCGGTATTAACTACCTTCTATCCAAATACGTTACAATTAATCGGAGAGTATGAATGTGCATTATTACATTTATCCACATATAATTCTATTCCAAATATTGATAAAACAAATAATAAGTTATACTATGCTTCAAATAATGTTATTGAAATACCTGAAGGTACTTATGAGTTGCAAGATATCAGTGATTATTTAAAATCTGAAGTAAAGGATGCATCCATAAAACTCCACTGCAATAACAACACCTTAAAAACTATGTTATTTTGTACATCAACTATAGATTTTACTAAAGATTGTTCGTTCGGAGGTTTGTTGGGGTTTAAAAAACAAGTTTTGGAAGCCAATAAATATCATGTATCAGACTTTCCAGTCAACATTTTGCCTACAACCGTGATAAGAGTTGAATGTGATATAGTTAGCGGTTCCTATATAAACGGACAATCCAGTCACATTCTACATGAATTCGCACTTAATGTCCCACCTGGATACAGAATTATAGAAATACCAAAAAACGCAATTTACTTTCCAATCAACCAAACCAAAATCAACTGCATACAGATCAGACTTTTGGATATAAATAATAACTTAATAAATTTGCGAGGTGAAGAAGTACAGTTGTATCTACACCTCAAAAGAAAAAATGATTGACTATAATAAATATAATATGTTTCTTCCAATTCAAAATAGCAGTTCTGCTCAAACTCTCAATCAAGTAAGAGCTCGACGTAAAAGGAGAATAAAGTTGAATAAAAACAATAAAGCATTTCTTAAGGCGATTGGTTTGTTAAAATGAATATCCTAGATGTTTTATCCGCTCCAGCCTACGACAACTCTGTGGAAGGAATTGAAATTCACTCTTACAAGCCTTACGTAACAAGTTTTAATAGAAGCGATGAAATCAGGATACCTATTAATCAGCAAGACTTGTATATATTACCATCAGAAAGCTCTTTATTTTTGGAAGGAACTGTTATTGTAAACAAGGCTGACAATTCGAAAGAGAGAGTCAGTAGCGTTCATTTCACAAACAATAGTTTACTTTACTTGTTTCAAGATATAAGGTATGAGATAAATGGAGTGGAGATAGATAAAATAAAAAATGCTGGTATAACTAGCACGATGAAATCATTTATATCAATGAATGAGAGCGAAGCTAAAACATCTAATGCTTGGGGTTGGAATATCGGCGGAATAAAAAGTACTAATGGAGGTAGCTTTTCTGCTTCTATACCACTTCGCAACATTCTTGGTTTCGCAGAAGATTTTAAGAAAGTAGTAATAAACAGTAAACATGAACTAATCTTATTACGAAGTAATACCAATCTGAACGCATTAAAACTCAACTCTGGTGAAATTGTAGAAGATATTATCATAAACAAAATAATATGGCGTGTACCGCATGTTAAAGTATCTGATAAAGAAAAAATAAACATTCGAAAATTGTTAGAAAAAGATCGACCACTTCAGATGATATTCAGGAATTGGGATTTGTATGAATATCCAATGTTGCCTAAAACCACCAAACATACTTGGTCAATAAAAACATCTTCACAAATAGAGAAACCAAGATTTGTCGTTATTATGTGTTGAAAAAATTATTAATATTAAAAATGTGTGTTAAAAAATAAAAAACCATAGGTAATAATTGTGTGGCTACTCATATCATGTTTTTTAATTAGGTAAACATTCATTAATGTAACTAGTAGATAAAGTGATGACATAATTAGATTTTATTAAAATTTTATTTACTGTGAGAATATG